>JAQPZY010001396.1:2425000-2617639 GCA_029931535.1 Margaritifera margaritifera | reverse complement strand
CAAAACAATAACAGTTTGTATGATTGGACCATGTGTTAGCAGATGTCTGTTCAAAACTTTTACATGAAAATATTTCACCTGTCGTGTTTATCTAACACTTTAAAAAACAGCAAAAGGGTTATATAAATAAAAAATATATAGAAACAAAAGTAAAAAAAAACTATTATGTATATATAAGTACATAGTTTAGTCCTTATTCAGTGTCTACTCGGCGCTTCTTGGCTTGTCTCTTGTATTCATTAAAGGAGCATCTCTTGCCACTGTCCAGCAATAGTCTGAAAGCATTGATGGGCTTCATTTGCGCTGATAGCGTTTCTCCATTGTTGCAATGTCCTGGTGAAATCGCTCGCCGAGCTCTTCGCTCACTGCTCCGCAGTTCGGTGGAAAAAAATCTAGATGAGAGTGCAAAAAATGTATCTTTAGTGACATGTTGCAACCAAGGCTTTTGTATGCCTTGAGGAGGTTTTCCACCAACTCCCTGTAGTTGTCTGCCTTGTTGTTTCCGAGAAAATTTGTTGCTACCAACTGGAAGGCTTTCCATGCCGTCTTTTCCTTGCCACGCAGTGCACGGTGACATTCATCATCTTGAAGAAGTTCACGAATCTGAGGACCAACAAAGACACCTTCCTTTATCTTAGCTTCAGTTAACCTTGGCAATTTTCCACGGAGGTACTTGAAAGCTGCTTGTGTTTTGTCCATGGCTTTGACAAAGTTCTTCATCTCTCGCACGATTATCCCATTCGCAGAGAAAACAGCAGTACTTTGTGTAACCAGTCTGCAGACCAAGCAAGAGAACAAGAACCTTGAAATCGCCACAAAGCTGCCACTGACTGATGTTGGTCATAGTTTATGCACCTCAAAAATTGTTTCATGTTTTCATAGGTTTCCTTCATATGGACTGCATCACCAACTGGAATTGATGGCAAAACACTGCCATTATGCAGCAAAACAGCTTTAAGACTCGTCTTTGATGAATCAATGAACAGTCTCCACTCATCTGGATCATGAACGATGTTGAGGGCTGCCATCACACCATTGATGTTGTTGCAGGCTACAAGATCACCTTCCATGAAGAAGAATGGGACAAGATCCTTTTGACGGTCATGGAACATGGAAACCCTAACATCACCTACCAGGAGATTCTACTGCTGTAGTCTTTAGCCCAACAGCTCTACCTTACTCTTGGGTAGTTCCAAATCCCTGACAAGGTCATTCAGTTCACCTTGTGTTATGAGGTGTGGTTCAGAGGAGGAGGATGGGAGAACATATGGGTCATGTGACATTGATAGTTCAGGACTAGAAGTTTCATCCTCTTCCTCTTACTCCTCTGACTCAAGTGAGAATGATTCTGGTGCATCAGGAACAGGCAGTCCTTCTCCGTGGGGTACTGGCGTATAGCTGACGGAATGTTTGGATAATGCACAGCCCACTTTTTCTTCTTTGTCACACCTTTCCCAACTGGAGGCACCATGCAGAAGTAACAATTGCTGATATGATCTGTTAGCTCTCTCCAAATCATTGGCACTGCAAAAGGCATAGATTTCCTTTTCCTGTTCAACCACTGGCAAATAAGAGAGCACGACATTGTATGATTTGTAGAGCTGATATAGGGCAATTTCTTCAGCAGAGTGATGTAAGCTTAGTTATGATTGCATCATCTATGACTTCTGGGAATAACATGATGCAATTCATATCATGTATGATGCAATACCAGCTTCAGATTGCATCATTTATTGTTTTGCCTAAAAGGCAAGTACTGTTCAAACCCAGTCATAGATTTATTCATAGATCCAGTCAAAGATATATTTTAGTCATTTCTGGTTTAAATTGAGATCCCTTCCCTTTATAACTCATTTATCCTCCGCCATTCCCAAGTCAGGGGTCGTATATACTGACCCAGTATAATATATTTAAAAATAGAGCCAATCAATAATTTTAAGCATCATTTTCGTTCTCAGTGACCCAGAATGAGTAAAGTTTGACAACGTTTATTGCGGAAGCATTTTGGCTGTAGACCAGTGTAATCTGAGCATTAAATATATCCATCTGGTGTGTATGAAGTGTTTGGGGAGAGGTAGTACCTTCGGCTCTCTCTCAGCTGTACTCTCAGATGGAAAGAAGCATTGGCCCTCACCCAACACTCAACTGTCACTGCTGGCCCGAAGTAGCTGCTTGTGCATGGCGGCGGCCACACCCCGGTAAACCGAGACTCTGGCGGGCTAAACATAGTTCGTGGAGTGGATGTCGGTTTGTTAAACACACTGACCTGAGGAACGAGTTTCTCTCTTAAAATGCAAAAGTCCCAAAAGCAGAATAGGCGAAATAAGAAGATACTTTTCCAGCAGTTGTAATGGCAGAAAAAGACACCCTGTATTTCCCAACCCAGCTTTTGGTTTGTAGGTTACTTCTGGAGAGAAGAAGGCTAATGTAGTTAACTCTGACAAGAAAATCCAGAGTGGAGCCTCTAAGGTAGTCTGGCGTCAACTCAGGAATTTTTCTTGCAATTCTTGCAGCTGAACTGCTTCCAAAATATATTGTTTCCTCCTTTACTTTCTACCAGTGACGCGGAGAGGGGGTTGATAGTGATGCTTGGGCATCTCGCGGTCTCCATATAACCTGCCTAGGCTTGCGCCCTGTATAGGTCACTTCAGCTTCACTTTACAGCGTCGACACAACACCGGAGGCAGCATTTAGCGGTTATAAGATCTAGCTCGTTTGGCGTAGATAATGGGCGCTGGGGGTTGCCTCCGACGATATGAAAGTTCCTCGCATCTCACTGCACAGCTACCGCCTGCCACGAAGCTGGGCAGTCTTCAGCCAAGATTGTGTCGTCTTGCCACAGTCTGCCAGCTTAAGTGGGTGCTTGGAGCTTAGAGTATAAACTCGACAAGTGGACTGCAACTATTGTACCAGGCAAAACAAAACAAAAGAGAAGGAAGAAACCAGTCCCAAGAAAAGGATGCTAAAACGTCTGAACTATGAAAACTGGCCTGTCCGAAGACCTTCAACAGATCAACCATGCAGGCAAAACTGTTGTGATCAATGTCGAACTGACAAGACTCAGCGTTGACATTGCAATCATCCAAGGAGATTGCTCGCAGTAACCGGATCGCTAAGAGAGAAAGAATACACCTTCTTCTGGCAAGGAAAAAGCCCAGAAAAAAACAAAAGAGTACGGGGAATGATCGAACCCTCCAGAAACGGTTCAGAGAGAGTCTTGGTACTCCGCCTGTTAACTTCTGAGTGCCCCGTCAATTTTGTGATTTTTTAATCCCGAACAATCCATTCTTCCTCCGACTCAAAGGACCAATTTTACAATGAACTCGATGTAACAGGATGAAACCGGGTAGGGCTAAGTCTAACGAGAACACTTAACACAAGTACGTGAATGCGATGTTTATTAATAATACAACAGAATGATGAATGAATCTGACATCCTATTCATGCGTTCAAAGTTCAACAACGAATATAACAAAATAATATCGTTCCTAAATGAATACGATAAAAACACTGATTTTCAACAAATAATCACAAGTGATCTCGTATGTCAACTGATATGATCAATATATGAAATTTAGCAACATATATGATTGTTATATGTAATTATCAACAAGTATGAACAATGTATTGTGCGTCAAAAATATAATTAGGGTATGGATTTATGATCAATGCTTCGTTCATCAACACGTATCAAGCTGTATTAGAATGATTGTGACACATTGTTACATATAAAGTGACATTGATTTTTAGGTTCAGAACCTAATATATACATGTACGTATATATATATATATATATATATATATATATATATATATATATATTCCATCAACATATATGACCATCAACATATATGATGATATTTTTTTCGTGGCATACAGGCGATCATCACGAGACTCCCATTTCACAGCTCTTGACAAATGGCTGAGTTCCGTTGTGCTCTGCCCCCCCCCCCCAGCCTACCGAAGGATCCCTCAAGAACCTCCTTATTCCGCAGACCCGTTTGTCCAGACCTTTTGGCCCCTTACACTGAGTAGACCAATATCGTCCTTCGAACCAACGTCACCATTGTCCGCAGAGTCCGGGTTACACTAAATCCACATAATTCGGCTACTCTCCGGTACAGCTCTACAGCTGAAGATTGCTTCCCGAAGGTGGACAGCTTCCTGACAAGACTCATCTGTATTGCGACGATACAGAGTGAATTTGGGCTGTAAGTACTATGATTGTGCTCACATCCACGGCCAGAGAACTCGAGATAAAACGGGTTCCCCACTGCCGGTGCTTTGTGCGTACATAAGTGAATAAACATAAATCAGTATTTCTAAATCGCCAAGGTAAAAACGCACACCCCCACCCCCGAGTAAGGCTGTATACGGCAACCAAACCCATCTACATTTTAATTCATATATTTATAGACATTTTCGTACACGCAATTCTGTGACACTCGATGGCACCATCAACAGAATCTCCAAACAAGAACACCTGTACCTTCTAGGGGACATTAACGCAAGAGTAGGTGCTGATCGTGACTCATAGACCGCCTGTTTTTTTTACATCGTGGTATTGGGAAGATGATTGACAACGGGCAGACTCTGCTTGAACTCTGTTTCTACCTTGACTTCTGCGTCACAAACTCGTACTTTCAGACCAAACCTCAACACAAGGTGTCATGGAGACATCCCAGATCTGACCACTGGCACCAATTGGATCTGATCATTGCTAGTCGCACCAACTTTAACAGCGGCCTTATCACTTGCAGCTACTATAGCACCGACTGCGACATTGACCATTCCTTGGTATGCAGTAAGGTCAGACTTCGGCCAAAGAAAGTGCACCGCTCGAAACAGAAAGGAATCCCCTGCATCACTGTCAGCACCACAGTCGACCAAGAGAAGTCACAGTTATACACTGGCGCCCTACAACAAGCTGTCCACTCCAGCATCCCTGGCAGAAATGGGAGCAACTGTAGAACGTGATCTACAGCATATCCATGCCAGTCTTTGGCAAAAAGCAGAACAAGACCAGTGATTGGGTCAAGGCAAACTTTAGTGAGATGACCCCAGTCATTGAAGCCAAACGCATCGCCCTTACCACATACAATAGTGATTCAAAGCAAGAAACTTTACAAACAATGAGAGCTACCAGAAACAATGTGCATGAGACTGCAAGACGTCGTGCCAACGACTATTTGCTGCAGCTATGTCAGAGCATCTGGATATCAGCAGATACAGGCAACATCAGAGGAATGTAGAACGGGATAAAGAAGGCAGTAGGTCCAACTTAAAAAGAAGACAGCCCCCTCTGAAATTAGCTACAGGGGAGATCATCAATGATCGTGACTAGCAGATAAAGCGGTGGGTGGAACATTGCTTGGAGCTGTACTCCCGGTTAAACATTCTCAATGACACAGCATTCAGCGCCATCCAAAGCTTGCCTATCTTGGATGAACTCAGCGATGAACCAATCGTTGAGGAGCTCAGCAAGGCCATAGATAACCTAGCAAATGGAAAGTCTCCTGGAAAAGATGGCAGACCACCAGAAGCCGTGAAATGTGGAAGCACCGTCGTACTCCGACGCCTCCACGAGCTCTTTAGCCTATGCTGGAAAGAAGGTGAAGTACCACAAGATATGATAGACGCCAACATCATCATTCTGTACAAAAACAATGGCAACAGGAGCGATTACAACAACTATCGCGGTATCTCTCTGCTGAGCGTTATAGGCAAAGTGCTTGCTTGAATTGTCTTGAACAGACAACAGACCCTTGCGAATCGAGTCTACTCTGTGTCACAGAGTGGCTTCAGACTAGATATGTCCACCATCGACTTGAATTTCTCACTGAGACAACTGCAAGAGAAATGCAGGCAACAGAGAAAGTCACTCTACGTAGCCTTCACTGACCTCTTAAAAGCCTTCGACCTTGTCAGCAGAAGCGGATTGTTCAAGCTGCTAGAAAAGATTGGATGTCCCCTAAGCTTCTCAGCTTGATCCAGTCTTTCCATGAAAACATGCACTTTCTTATGATCTCAGTTGCTGGAGGCATGAACTTCAGCAAATAATCCGGTGGTGCAAGAGAAAAAAGTCACAACTGGCAGAGAAGAAAAGAGACATCAGAAAGGACAACATACTGCATGTGGCAACCCAAGGCATCACCTTCAAGTGTGGCAGATGCAACGGAGACTGTTACTCCCGCGTGGATATCTTCAGCCACAACATACGCTGTTCGTCAATCAACTGAGTGAGTCCTGAGAGCGCAAATCCATGGTCTTCCGAGACAGAAGGATGCTGATGATGGAATACACCCCCTCCCTCCCCCCCCCATATCCTCGTCAGTATTATTTATTGCAATGCTTTTTTTTTTGCCCATTTGTGCATTTAATTCAGTTTTGAATTTGTCTCTGTCTATTTTCTATTTCTGATCTAACTGTCGCAATTCTTTAACTTAATGCTAAAGTCTTTGTATCTACTCTCTTTAAATGTCTCTGCTTGTTTTTTAATGTCATTTTTTTCGGTTGTTAACTTTTGTTCCAGATCTATAATTGTTAAAACTTTTATCTAATTTCTCTATCCTTTCTTGCACAGCACCAATATTAATAACAAGTTCGCGAGTTCCTTATTCTTTGCCATCTTTTTAGAAATTGTTTTCTTTTCTATTAAAGCATATAGTTTATTTTTTGATAGTTGCTAACTCCTGATCTTTAAGATTTAAAAAAAATATATTTTGATTCTTAAGTCATGTATTGATAAACAGTAGGTCGATCTCATAGCTCTAACCCTACTTTTGCTAACATTTTTTGGGGTTGTTTTTGTTATCATGTATAGTTTTAGTTATTTCTTTTAAGTCATTCCTTTTTTACAATTGCGTGAAAATATTACTGTTAGTTATCTTTTCTATCAATTTTTCTGCAGCACCCTTAAAATAATTAACTTTTTCATTTCTTGATCGTTTTGTCCTGCTTGATTGTTTAAATCTTTCTTAAGTTGGTCTAACTGCGATTGTAAAGTACTATAACCTTCTAGTATTTCTTTATTATTTCTATATCAGCCTCTAATGTATATATCTCAAAGTTTATCCTTTGTTAGTTTGTTTTAAGTAATACTGAATATCATCTGGTCTTATCTCCGGTCTTTTACTTACTTCCTCTCTCTCTTATCGCCAATCTGTTTTTGTAAATTTCAATTATAGTAGCTGTCTTTATGATACCCCGAATCATAAGTGTTAATTTATTATCAACTTGTTCGCTCCCTATGTTTGTACATCTTTCAAATTATTATTCTCCAAAGTCTTACGCATTTGAGTGTCAAACACATCTTTGTATAAACTGTCTAGTAGCTGAATCACAGGATTTTATAGGAGGACCTAAATTTGTAATACGGTTGTTGTTCAAATCTAAATCATTGTTTAGTGATTGAATTAGTGAAGGTTACTTTGCCGTATTATTTTCATCGTCTGTTCTCTCTCTCTCTCTCTCTCTGATAGATTTAAAACTAAAAATAGCAGAACTTCCTAATGGTTCAGATGCACTGAACGGTGGAAAACTTGGTATTTTCTCTCCCTTTTAGATGTAAGAAATATATTGCTTTTACTCTGATCCTGAAGAACAGAAAAAATGCTTTCGCTGGTCAAACACACATTATATGTTAACTAGTGAAAACGGATTAAAAAAAAATATAAAATGATTCCAAAAAATGAAAATAGAAGAACACACTAGAAAAGTAAAGGTGTTTAAAAC
Source organism: Margaritifera margaritifera (assembly GCA_029931535.1). NCBI lineage: Eukaryota > Metazoa > Mollusca > Bivalvia > Unionida > Margaritiferidae > Margaritifera > Margaritifera margaritifera. The sequence goes on along the minus strand of JAQPZY010001396.1, from coordinate 2,609,905 downwards.
TGTTAACTTTCTTACTGACGAGATTTTAAATCATATACTTTAATATGGTTTATCTGATTTGTCATTATTTACAATGCCTTTAATGTTATCTTTTTGGACTTTGCAAACTTGTTTGCTTTGCTCACATATTGAGTTTTAAAAATTAATGTGTTTAAAAGTTATTAAACTAGCAAAGATAAATACCCATTAAAGGATTTAATTCCGTTTGTTGCTTAATACTCTTCTTTAAACTCTTTCTGTAATTCATGTAAATTATTATCAGTTGGAAGATATGTATTCACCAAAGATGTTTTTCGTAAGATTACTACATCTGACAATGACTTTGATACTTTAGCTAATCTAGCATTTGCTAAATTGTGCATGTTTACTTCATTTGTTTTGCATCCATTTTATCCAACTTCTTTTAAGTTAATATTTTACTAGTTATTTTCTTTTATTTTCCATTTGCTATACTAATTTTGAATCCCTGTTTTTAATCTTCTTCATCTCAGTTGGTATTGTCGTCATTACTACGACCTTTATCCGCTTAGTTTCTTTTTTGTGAGAAACCTAATTCTTTTTCAAGTTGTTTTTTGAATCATTTAAATAGCGAAACAATTTCCAAAGGTGGCTTTGGTCAAGAGTTTGATAATTCTGTATACAACGAAGATGACTTTGATAGTGATATAATAAATTAAAACCATATTATATATAATATAAAAAAAATTAGAGATACGAAACTCCTCAACCAGTAGCTCAACAAATAAATACAAGAAATTTAACAAACCTTTTATAGAGATAGACGAAACACAACATAATGTAATTAAACCGCATTTGATTATTAGGAAAAGAACAATGTCATACCAAGAAATAGTAACATAATGTAAATTTCCACAAAGGTAAACCAAAAACAATGTTAGCACCTACCTCTAGAGCTACTGAAAAAGGTGGAAGTAATTTGTTGTTATTTATTAGTTTGACCAAAAACAGGAAATATGGTATCCACCAAATTATGAACCATTACAACAACCTACTGAACAGCCAACTAAAGCTACCAAAAAGAAATTAGTACTTTTAAGACAAATTTACCATTTGAGCCAACGGTTACAATTAGGGAACCGATACAAATTTATGATGAGACAGATTTGACAGAAGAAGTTATAAATGGTGCAAAATAACTGCATGATGGTTTTAAAACAAAGAAATATTTGATTTAAAAAATGAAATAAAAGGACTAGAGGAAACTTTGAAAAGAGGATATTCTCAAAAAGGAAATGTACAAGATTATTTTCTCCAAAAGAATAAAGATAATTAAGGGTTCAGTGAGTAAAGGGGAAGTAATTAATTAAAATGATCGAATGAGTGAAATCAGACATAGAAACGTATGACAAAGAGATAGTTGACATAAAGTAGACATCGGTACAAACAAAATGATGAGTGTAAAACAGCTAAAATGCATGAACAATTGCAAAATACTGAAAGCAAAAGAGTTAAAATAGCTGGACATTTAACAGATTTCGAAAACAACGTAAATATTAATAACTTTGAGTCAAAAGTGAAAGAAAATTTACCATTATGTGAAGGTTAAAACAACTGCTCAAAGAAAAGGTGTAACAATTGCTACAGTTTTTACAGCTGTTTTTATGATTGCAGCATCTCTTGGTCTAACCATAACAAATTTGGTAAAACGTTTAACAGGAGGATGTAATAGTAATGATGGTGTTAGTGGTAGAGGTAGTGACTAATTCATTGACAAATTCAAAACAGGTATGAATGTGAACTATTTGTTTCACTTAGCTAAAAAAATCAACAACAAAAAATATCAGCAGCATTCCCTGGTATAATTGGTACTGCAATAGTCTGGATTTTTACATTAGTTTCAAAAGTTAGTTCTTTGTTGACTGATAATGTCATTTTATTAATCCTACCATGAATTACCTTGTTCTTTGCAATTGTTCTAAAAGGTTTATTTTTGGTAACAAAAATATTAAAAAGAAAAATGGCTCCGAGAAAAGAAAAGAATTATTAACCACTGCATATAGCAGCGATAAAGAAAATTAAAACTTTAAATCAATAAATAATGGAATACAGATTGTAAAAAATAGCAAGCAATAAACCTTATCCTTTTCCAGCAACTCATATTAACACATTAAATTGGTTAACTGGAGCCAACTAAGTTAACATAACACATTAATTTTACGAGATACAAATATATGACACAGAAAATAACTATTTTACATACAGGCCATTTAACATTTTTGAAAATTACTCTTTAAAATTTGATAATGATGATTAAATGATTAGATACAGATCACTGTGTGGTCTGGATTAAATGTTCGCAAAGTAAATCAAAATGGACAGTATGGATGGCAACAGCAGGACGAAGAATATCTGATTGGCTGTAGTCGTATAGAAAGCGTGTGTCCAGGATCTTCTGTATATTAGAGTACATTTTTGACCCAATTTTTGCTTTTTGTGACCGTTTTTTTTTTTTGTGGTGTGTAAACATTTGGTCAAAAAAGCTGTTGTAAAAACTTTTCGACTATATTTCTACATTTTGTTTGAGTTAGAAAAGTGTGTCCTGGCTTATTATTATAAGAGGAACATCCTGACTCACTTGCCTCTTTTATTGACCCTTTTTTGTATTTCTTTTGGTCGATTTGAAAACAAATTCTTTAAAATATACTGTTTTAAAGCAATTTTTGTAGTTGGAATAAGATGCGTCCTGGTTCACTTAAACTACTATTCTGTTAACCGAATTTGTCCGTCCCGCAAACTGTTATGAAAAAGGCGGCTCACCAACACTCTACATTTTATGATAAACCCTGGCTCACTAACACGAAACACTTTATGAAAAACCCTGGATCTCCATCACCCAAAATATTATGAAAAATCCTAACACTAACACCCATATTTTTTTTAATAAAGAATCCTGGCTTACTAATATTCAACATTTTATGAAAATAATTTGGTTCACTAACACCCAAAATGTTATAAAAACCCTAGCTAACTAACACCCAGAATTTTATGAAAAACCTTGGTTTACTACCGCCCAAAATGTTACAAACGTTCTTGGCTCACTAACTTCTTTTCATAAACCCTGGCTCACTAACACCTACATTTTATGAAAAACCCTGGTCCCTAATACATACATTGTTGGAAAACCTGGCTGACTAACACAGACATAGCTCACTAAACTCCAAAATTTTATGAAGAAATAGCTTACTGACACTCAACATTTTATTAAACAAAATAAGTCACTAACGCTCAGAATTTTAATGGAAAACATCAAATTTGACTAAAAACCGTCCACCACTATTACGTAAAATTTTATGAACAACTAATGACCACTAACACTTAAAGTTTTATAAACATCAATCGACCAAGATCACTCAAATTTTATGAAAACCCCACACACACTTCCTATGCTTCAATTTTCAGTACTTCTAATTTCAAACTTGAGCCCTAAATTTCAAAGGTTTTACGCAGTGGCGTATTTCGCCTCAATCCTGCAAAAAGTCAGAAATGCCCCCCACCCCCCACCCCCACCCCACCCCCACGTAGAAACAAAATTGGGATTTTGGCTCCCCTCTTGAAATGGAATAATAGTTAATAATGTTACTGTTATTTAAACTCTATATGCAATTTTTAAAAAAAAGGTAAAGTAAAATGTGAGAGGCGGGTCTACCAATGAGATCGCTTAGCTCGCTCACCTGTTATGCTAAGACCATTCTTTACACGTTCATAATTTCATTATTTAACTCTTTGCAATTGTTATTTAGTTTATAAAATAAAACATTCACCATTCTGAGGTTTTCACTTGAAAAGGCTTACTCTGTCTAGGCTTAATTACTGGGATACGTCGTTTGTAGTACTCGAGAAGAAAGATCTTCAGATAGATATATAGAGGGATGGGAAGTGGGGGTTGGGTTCTTTCAAGTACGTCATATAACTCTTCTTTATTAGTGAATTACTTCATTAAGAATTAATAAAATTCAAAAGTAAGGGGTGACTATGATGGGCTCAGGCTCTCTCGCTGCGATAACCTGTTTTTATTAGACAAATTACTTTTAGTTTTAATGATTTTATTTTTAATAATTTAATTCTTAATAATTTCATACTTTTATTTGTCTGCTCATTAAATTACTGACTTTATCTGGTCAAAAGTACTGGGTGATATTGGGGCATCGATCTTGCTTGAGGAAACGGTTCAACGGTTCTTCAGATAGATTGGGAACTCTTAAATTATTACATAAAGAGTTAAAATTAATGATTGTTTAGCTCTTGGTGATATATTATGGTGGAGGGTTGTCAGAGAAAAAACTAAGGATAGTGGATGGTAGTTTTATATATATATATATATATATATATATATATATATATATATATATATATATATATATATATATATATATATATATATATATATATATATATATATATATAGACACATTTGGTTGTTGTTTTTCTTCTGTTTCTTTTACATTTGTTTCATTGCTGTCCTATGTGTGTTTGAAACCCAAATTGAAGGATAGGAGGTTGGGTGTCCTAGTTTTTTGTTCTTGAATTTTTTTAATATAAATATATATCATCGGTAGATGTGAAGGAGTTGATCAAGGAATTATCTTTTACTGAATTACTCCATGAAGAATTACTAAAAGTTTAAGTAACAGTGACTAGGAGGTGCTCATGGTTTATCACAAAGGTTTGGAGGATACGAGTGTGAGTGGCCTTGTGTGTGTGTTTCATTTTTTTTAAAATTTTTTTTTGTTTATTTTTTTTTGGTTTATTTTTATTTTTTTTACATTATTGTTATCGAAAGTGGGTTAAACTGTTGTTGTTTTAACAAAATACAAAATAATAGGCGGGTGGGTGACCGTGTGTTTTAAAATCAAAATTCGTTGGATAGCAGGGTGGGTGACCGAGCTTTTTTCTGGTGGGTGGGTGACCAATTTTTTTATTTTAATTTGGAGGAAAGGAGGGTGGGTGGCTTAGTTGTTTTTGTTAACATAGGTTGAAAGTAACATGGTAGCCTAGGTGTTGCTTTTTTAAAATGGCGGATGGTGTCCCGGGACATAATTCTATATACTACTTGTTATTACAAATAGAAAACCTTTACAGAGTTCTTTTAAATAACCGCCTAATAGATCTTGACCAAATTTGACTGCAAATGTCTTAGCTTAATTGCCTTTGAGATTTATTAAAATGATGCCGTTCCGTCTTCATATATGGTTGCCGTTATTAAAAGTAGACAAACATTTAAATGACTTCTCAAAAACCTCGCAACAAACACATTTTACAGAAAGCATCATGACTCTGAAAGCTTTCAGACTTGTGCAAATGATACCGGTCAACCTCCAAATATGGTCGATGATACAAACAATGTAAAAACATTTAAATTACTTTACAAAAACCGCTACACAGAATCGGACCAAACTTGACTAAAAGCATCCTGTCAAAGAGGACGTTTAAATTTATATAGACGATGCCGATTCGCCATAAAATAGGGACATTTTTACTAAAGTATAATGATATATAAACAAATTCTTCTTAAAAACTGCCAAATAGAATGGGACAAAACATTACATAAAGTATCCTAGGACAAATGGCTTTTAAGTTTCTACAAATGATGCTCAAACGAATATGGCCGCCATTACTAAAACTGAACAACTTTAAACGACTTCCTCTTATAAACTGATCATCAGAACCTTCCAATCCTAACAGAAAGCATTCTGGTACTAAGAGCTTTACAATTTTATACAAATGATATCGATTTGCCATCAATAATAATAATAATAATAATAATAATAATAATAATAATAATAATGAAGACTTTGTATAGCGCCTAATCTTTAGAAGCTCTAAGCGCTTTACAACATTATATAACACCTAAGCAAACATATATAATGATATGATTACGAAAAGAAAGAAAAAACAAACACCATGAAATTAGAAAACAAAAACATGCTGAAAATAGTTATGGTAAGAAAACATTAAGTCTTTAGGTCTATTCTTGCAGTCGAAAAAGGTGAGTTTTAAGAGCACTCTTGAATGAGATCACTGTGTCTTTGTGTCTAAGTTCAGTCGGCAATTCGTTTCACGTTGCTGGGCCCTGGTATGCAAAAGAACGTTGTCCGTATGACTTCATTTTGGTATTGGGAATAATGAGAATACGAGTGTCGGAAGAGGAGCGTAAGTATCTTGCTGGTGTGTACACATGGGTGAGGTGAGATAGGTATGTTGGACTGGTGCCAGTCAGTGAAACGTAGCACAGAGAACAAATTTTGTGTTTGATTCTTGATCGAATGGGTAGCCAGTGTAGGATACAGAGCAGGGGAGAGGTGTGCTCTTTTCGTGGTACTCTAAGAATGATCCGAGCAGCTGTGTTTTGAACTTTTTGAAGTTTCTGGAGTAGATACTGAGATGAACCAGATAGAATTGAGTTACAATAGTCCAGTCTTGAAAGTACTAAGGAACACACAAGTGTTTTAGTGGCATCAACTGAAAGATAATTGCGAATGGAGCTGATCCGTCTCAGCTCAAGGTATGCAACCTTGCATATGTTAATGACATTTTGGTGCAATGAGAGTGTACTGTCTAGAGTAACACCTAGGTTTCGTACTGACTACGTGAATTTAATATTGGTGTTGCTGATATTTATTGTTCGAGGTAAAGGATGTGAATGAGAAAGTCTTTGTGTGGTAATCAGAATGGCTTCAGTTTTATCATCATTCATCTGCAGCTTGTTACATGTCATCCATGATTTCACATCGGAAATACACCTCTCTACACCTTGGATGGTAGCATCAACTTCAGTTGGGTGGCTAGATTTATATATTTGGGTGTCATCAGCGTACAATTGGTGAGACACTGGGTGACGATCTATGACACCTGAGAGCGGTTGAGTGTATAGAATGAAGAAAACAGGTCCAAGAACAGAACCCTGTGGAACACCAAAACATAGATCAACTGGGCTGGAGTGTTTTCCATTTGCGGACACAATTTGTGTCCTGTTGACCAAGTAGGACTTGAACCATAGTAAGGCTGTATCGTGAATGCCAAATACATGATGGAGACGGTGAAGCAATATATCATGGTCTATTGTATCAAATGCTGCAGACAAGTCAAGGAGGGTGAGGACTGTAATCTTTCCACTATCCAAAGCAGAGAGAAGGTCGTTAACTACTTTCAGAAGGGTAGTTTCGGTACTGTGGCCGTCGTTACTACAATTAACTAAATGGAACAAGTTGTAAATGACTTCTCAGAAACTACTAAGTAGAATTTGGCCCAACTTGATAGCAAAGCAATCTGGTATTAGGGGCTTTCAAATTTATACGAATGATGTTGATTCGTGACCAGAAAATGGTAACCCTTACTAAAATTCGAAAATCCTTTACTTGACTTCTGATAAACCACTCAAAAGAATTTGACAAAATGTTACAGAAAGCATTCAGTCATGAAGGGCTTTTAAGTTTGAACTAATGTTACCAATCTTCCATCAGATATGCAGATTGACAAAAAATGGCTGCTGTTCATAAAACTGACAAACTTTCAATATAGCTTCTTTTAAATAACCGCTTAACAGAATCTGACCAAATTTGACACAAAGGGTCCTAGCTTGAACGCCTTTCAGATTTATGCAAATGATACCGTTCCGTCATCAAGTATGACTGACAATACTAAAAGTAGAGAAATATCTACACAACTTTATGTGTGAAAAAGCTGCATAGATTATGACAAACTTTGACACACAGCGTCCTGCCGTAGGAGCCTTTGACAAGATATGCTGATGTGCTATCACAAATATGGATGAAGATACAAAAACTAGAAACACATTGAAACAATTGTTTTTATAACATATGCAATCAACAATATTGAAGACATTTCAACAGAAAGCATCATATTGACCCAGATTTCTTGGCCAGCTGCTCTTGCATTTGGCTAGTGAACACATGTCAGCCAGGCGAACAACTTCAGGTCCATTTGAACCTCTGTTTGTTATATTTTTTTTACCATTGCATTTACCTTATAAATAATTTTAAAACCTTTACCGTATATATTCTATCATGTTCGATTACATTCTTTTGCATTATTTCAAGGGTTTGTCTTTCTAAAGTTTATTGTAGTTTTTACCTTTCCACTTTTAGAATTTAATAATCGGCACAATATAACCAGGACTGTGCTGATGTGCCGGTAGACCCTATAGATACATACTATCTGACGTTGAGAACACAAAGTGAATTTAAATGTTCGATATATGTGTTGTTTTTATTTATCTATGTATGTATTCCCCAAAGAGGTATTGTTAGTGTTTCTGTCATTGATAGACAATGGTCAAATAGTTGTACAGATTCAACGCACGGGGTCCTAAAATGAGGTGCAAATTTTATTCATTAAAATAATCTGCCGCAAGAAACTTCAAGAACTGCAAGAACTGCAAGACACATATCAAATTTATTCAACTGTCAAAGTTATCAAAATTGATTGACTTGAAAGGTACATGTACTTAACATGTTTCCACAACTTGAAAAATTAGAAACTACTTGACATGCGTAAGCGGATGAACTAATTTACCATTCGAATGTATAAGTATTGACGTGGGAGCATTTAGTCTGCATGAACCATGAGACTGTCGCTAGATCTGTTTAAAATAACGTTGCTTTAACAAATGCCATAATTAAATGACCTTCCCTAGCTAAAACTGGTTCTGAATATATAGTATGGAGTTAAAAGTACAAGGGAATGCCAAATGTTTTCTTTCTGACCCCATTGTAATCGTGTTTACAAATTTCTGATAAAATAGCAACATTTGTCTGAAGAAAACAAAATCGATTTAAAAAAAAAAAGATTTAATGTACTAAATCTATCAACCACACTGAAACGGGTGATTTCCGTAATTAGTATGTTATGATGTCGTCCGTCTGCATATTACCAATTTCTTTTCCGCACAATAACTTGAGGTTTCCACTATCTACATGCAGCAAACTTTGTGGATGGCCTGTACTTGGGGTAAGAAAAAAACCCATTGATCTCGGAGTCAAAATGTAAAAGATCAAGGTCACTGTGACTGAAAGAAGACAAATGGCTTGCGTATAATAACTCAGGTTTTTCACTATCAACAGTTACCAAACTTCATGGATGGCTTGCACGTGGAGTGAGGAAGAAGCTTATTGATATTGGGGTCACAAAGGTCAAAGGTCAAGGTCATTGTGACTGAAAGAAGAAAAATACCTTCCGCACAATAACCTTTGGTCCACATTACATACCTGGACTGGACTTTGTGGATGGCTTGCACTTGGGGTAAGGAAGAAGCCTATCGAATTAGGGGCCCAGAGGTAAAATGTTATTGTCACTGTGAGTGAATGAAATAAAATGGTTTCTGCTCAAACTTTTCATTTATCGAACATGTATCTTCACCAAAGTTTCTGAATGACTTATACATTAAGTAAAAATGAATGATTTTGTGATGATCGAGTCAAAGGTCAAGGTAACTGCAACTGAAAGAAGTAAAATGGTTTTTATATAACAACTTTAGTTCTAGACCTTATGGAGGGCTTGCATGTAAGGTACGCAAGAGTTCCATGGATATTAGGGTCAAAAAGGTCAAAGGTCAAAGGTCAAGGTCATTGTGGCTCAATGAAAAATGGGTTTTGGAGAATAACTTTTGCTATAGAGTAAGTTCTTTGAACAAACTTTTGTGGATGGCTTGCATTTAAGGTAATATTAAATCTTTAGATTCTGTGGTCTAAGTTCAGAGGTCACCGTCATGGTAAGTCTAGATCGAATACGAAAATAATAGTTTCTGTACATTGAATTTAGTTCAAGAGCGCATACCGTTTACCAAATGTTGACGTCACTGAGACTCGTTGGTCAATAATCTCCAGTCAACATTCTAAGCTTGTGCCTACACAAGGGCAATCAAACACCGGGCGTGTGTATAGTATGACACTCACGGTACTCTTATTTAGTATACATTGTTTGTATTTTTATTTCATTGGTATACCTTACATATACAATACATTTATAATATACATATAACCTGTTATGAAAATCAAATCCGTAAAATCTATCTGTATGTATGTATGTATGTATGTATGTATGTATGTATGTATGTATGTATGTATGTATGTATGTATGTATGTATGTATGTATGTATGGGTGATCTCTGACGGAGAGAGGGAGAGAGAGAGAGAGAGAGAGAGAGAGAGAGAGAACATACACAGATGTATAATATAAGTAAATCATACGTCAGGAAATTCAGATCCATTGCAATAACAGGAAGACTTCTCTGATAGATTATTTGTCCCTCATCCAGTTTCAATCAGGATTAATGAAGCTTTATCGTTGAATCTGAGCAAGGGCTACCAGACAGTTAATGAAGGCCGAACCTTGATTTAGTCTAAACCAGATCGTGATTGTGCTATCGGGGCGTATTAGCTTGCTCAATCAAAATTGGCGGACGAGGTTTTCATTTGATGCAACATATTACGTTGTAGGATAACTGTATTTCATGCAAAAAGAAGATAGATATATCTTCGGTGCGGAAATTGTGCCCTGTCTAGAATATATGTAACTTAATTTTACTCTTCATCACACAGGCATTCAGCTACTAAATCAGACTAGTCAACTAGTGCACTCCAATACTACGTGCCTTGTTCGACCAATGGAAACTTCTTGCGTTCCTTTCTTCTTTCTTTCTTTCAAGTACAACCTGCCAGGTAATAGTTGTATTCGGTGGCTGTTTAAATACTCGGTCTCTTAATTTGTCTAAGTTAACGGTTACTTGAAAAGAAACTACTTTCTTTGAAGAGTTCTTATTTGCAAATCCTCATTTTTGTCCTATAAGTACTTTCATCACAGAGATTCAAAGTTTGATTTAATCAGAGCAAGAAAATAAAGAAAAATGTATTGTTCACTAAAGACCGGTTATCAAAATGAAAAACTAAGTTTAAAAAAGAAGCTACATATCTTCTAGACTTGGCGCAATTTTGCACAAATGTTTCGGCGTTTTTTAAATTTAAATTATATATATATATATATATATATATATATATATATATATATATATATATATATATATATATATAAGATATGGGTGGATCGACAGAACTGTCTCAATTGGACATTAATTTATTTAATTTCTTTTGAGTGTTATACACAGTATCGTTCGTTACACAGTCCACATCAGTGCGATGTGCACCAGTATAATAGGTATCCCTAAGACCAACCCTAAATGCAGATTGATGATAAATTTAATTTCTCTTTAATTTCCTTTCGTAAACCACGTAGATAAGACACTACGTCACCGGAATACACAAAGGTATGGAAGTTTATTCGGGTAGTACATGGAATTGTTTCAGTTTCTGGCACAGCACCTTGAGTTTCAAAAACCCGATGGCAACACTTCGAGGTAAGTCAATGGGATTAATTTTTTTTTTTTTTTTAGCAGTCTCCACCAGCCCACCATTTCCTTGTCCCTGTTTTAATAACTTTTCAGTTGGCAGATGTCTCTAACACTTGTATTATCCAAGGCTTTGATCAATGCCCATGAACGGTCCATATATATGGTATACATATCGTGATATTTACACTCTAGTCAAGGGTAGAATAAGCGAATTGTGATATCTACACTCTAGTCAAGGGAAGAATAAGCGAATCGTGATATTTACACTCTAGTCAGGGGAAGAATAAGCGAAGAGGGTTGTGTTGTGTGGGATAACTGCTTAAATTGGACCAAACTTTCGCTTGTTCGTTAAAGCGGTGTACGTAGTCCTCATCAGTGCCTAGTTCACCAGTATAATAGGTTTCCTTAAGAGAAACCCTAAATGCAGAGTGATGATAAATTTAACTAAATATTTAAATGACATTTCGTTCGTCTATATTTAATTTCTTTCCATAAACCACGTCAATACGATATTTAGGTATGGAAGTTATTCCGGAAGTACACGACATTGTTTTGGTTTCCGTCAGAGCACATGTGAAACCGTTTACATAGCTGAGACGAAACTTGAACTAAGAAAGAGAATGACATTACATAGACAGCAAACAAGAACAGAAGATTTCAGATTATTAAAAGTTAATAAACTCTACATAACTGTTCGTGAGGAAATTTCACAGTCCTTCCCTTTTATAAATTTTTTGCTGATAATGAATATTTTAGAGATAGAAAAATAAAAAAAAATAATGATTCGAGATTCGTGACAAATTATAACGGGATACTTTATACATTGTATCAATACACTGATACATTTTCATAACACGACGTTATAAAACTATATTAGGTGAATTTTAAAAAAATTAATTGTAATGGATCACTTTATACATTGTATCAATATAGTTATGCACTTTCATAACATTTGTCCATTTTTTTTCTTCTTTTGTTTATCTTTGGACTGTGACGGGTGTTTTTTTAAAAAATTTGTTTAATAGTTTCGTCAGTCTGGCAAATGTAATTTTGTATTCAAGTGTTGTATATAAATGTAAAGAAGTTGTTTATATCTCGTCCTATCAACAATGAATTAATTGAAATAACAGTTACTTCAAATTATTTATTTACAAAAATACTTTGAAAGTATAAAGTACCTAACATGCCGATGATGCGAAACGCTTGAAGAAATAAACAAAAAATTATTTGTACGGATTTTGGTCCTTTGTGTTGTTTATTTCTGCATTCAAACATGAATTGTGTGACCTTGGCTAGTTCGTTAACTGACGCTGCACCCACATTTCGATTGTCACTTATTTTCGGTATACAATCAACACTCATCTATTCCCGATTTCTCCATCCTTTTCAAACAGTATTATGATTGTGATGAGAGTTAAAATCGTTACTTAAACAATGCTATTGCCATATTTAATCAAGAGCATTTTCTAAAAATGTGTACCGTTTGTCATACAGTGTAACAGGTATACGATACTGTATGGGTATCATAGAATATCGAATAGCAACAGGTCATGTAAGTTCAGTCACTGACAATTTGCACAATTAGTCTGAAAAACTAATTATAACAAAGTTAATACACAAAGTCCACTATATGTTGTTTGGAGTTTGTTTCTGGGCATTTCTTGATGACGTCTCCTCATTGATTAGGTAAATGTATACTGCAGGGTCAACAGTCTTGGCATGTTTTAAGATGTGCTTATCCTGAGAGAGAGAGAGAGAGAGAGAGAGAGAGAGAGAGAGAGAGAGAAAGAGAGAGAGAGAATCGTGCCAAGGAAATTGGAGCTAAGTGCCTTTCCGAAGGACACAGAGAGGCGGCCGACGTTGGCTGGCCTGGCCGGACCCACGATCCTTGGATTACGTGTCCGACGCTCTACCAACTGAGTTACCGCGGCTCCCAGAGAGAGAGAGAGAGAGAGAGAGAGAGAGAGAGAGAGAGAGAGAGAGAGAAAAGAAGAAGAAGAAGAAAAATTAAATAGCCTAAATATGGAAATACAGGTTTGAATAACATACATAAGGGAGGGTATATTTCCGAAATAGGGATAAAAACAAAAGTAATTCCAAAAGTGATATCGCCAATGTGACGAATATGGCGATATAATTTTTCTCGCATTGATACATTTAAATGTCTCAATATGAAATTACAGGTTACTGCATTTGTATGGGAAAATATGAACGAGTTTTCTGAGTTATACTGCACGACGTCAGGAGTGCAGTATAGCTCAGAAAAAACGAGTTCATATTTTCCCATACAAATGCAGTAACCTTTTTATTATATACTCATTTTGCTTTTCTACCTAAGGCTGAATAAAAAAAAGAACACACTACAAGAAACAAGGTAACTGAATTTCTGCTGTATTCTAAAGTAAATACACAACCGAAGTTAAACCAATACACAGTAACAGTATTCATGCGCACATGGCAGCGCGCAGTGACCTTTGAACTTAGTTGAGTACCGCGCGCTCAGTGATTTGTTTCAAAAAGAAATCTCATTTTGGTCTACTTAAAATTGAAATTTTGAGTCATATTGTGATTGACTGCGCCTTGGAACAACTTTCCCAGTTGATCTGGAATGGAGGGATTTTGTTTTTATGTGGATTCAGCCAAATTCTGCTCTTTTAGTTTTTAGCTGGTTCTATTACTTACGATGTACATGTAGCTAGAGGGACTGGCAAGCTAGCTTACACATGTGTTACTGTCCTGTCATTGATAGTTTGGAATCATAAGGTGGACAAAATATGAAATTCTTTTAAGTGAAATTCTCAAGAAGATGTAGGATTAAATATTTTTTTTTTAAGAGAATATTAAATTCATTTCGTTTTGGAGTGCAGTAAATTCTCCTTTGGAATGTGATTTATGTTGGAAATGTAGTCTAGATTGCAGTGCAATTTCGCGCCGTGGATAAGAAAGTACATTTTGAAGAAATTCAGGATGCAGAAAAGTAAGTACATTTATTGTCATTCTTATTACCAGCTATAGATGACATATTTATATGTACTGTCATAATAAATCCAAACAATTTCTCAAAAAAAACCAAAAAAAAAAACGGCAAAATTGCAAAGCGGCTTTGGTTTGAGAGCCCATTTCGTCAGCGGAAAATAAGGCATCTTCGTTATAGTGGCTTCTTGGCTCCGAGGCACTTGCTTTTATACCAAAACCCGCCTTCTTTAGTTGTATTTGTTCGAATTTAGTGCTTGGACTGACTTGTAAAATTAGCGTCTCTGAGAGAAACGGAATATCATTTGGTCTTAAGATGCCTTTTTATGCTATTTTTTTTATAGACTCTAGAGAGCACGGTTCATAGTCTGAACCATCGGCTAAATAAGTGTTTAAATGATCAGAATGATACTTTCAATACTGCATGTCTCACGTTTGTTGTCATAAAGCCACCGCTGTACATTGTGAATATCACGTTCAGTCACTTGCTTGGTTGAAAGATTCTTTTGTGACTGAATGAATTCATCAACATCGTCAACTTTATCATCTCTACTCTCAAACAGCTTGTTTAGTTCATCCACAGACAAATCTAATAAAGTAAAAGCTCTGGTGTCTGCTACATTTGCGTGCATTGTTTGTTTACAATAGAAAGTAGTTCCTAACACGCGATACTATTTTTAGACACACGTGTCGTGCAGTATTAAGCCGTGCAGTATGGTGAAATACTGCACGATTCTGACAATGCAAAGTTAATGGAGAAAAAAATGAGTATATAATAATATATAATACATTACTGATTTTCTGTTGAATTAAAGACGCCGACATAGCTAACTATCTAGGCTTTGATAGGCGCCAAATTCCCAAGGAGTTCAAAGGAAACAAAATGGGAATCCAAAATATTATATAACGACACAAAAGTTGGAAAACAGCGCGTTTCGACCTAAAAGCTAGATCTTCCACAGGGACAAATGAAATACATTCACAAAGACAAACACAAACAAAACGATACACGTGTAAAACAATACATTTTTAGATATTGGCACAGAGAAGAAAAACTATAAAACATAATCAAAAGGTCTATACTAAAGAAAAATAACAAAGTAACTAGAAATAAGTACATGTCTAGGAAGGGATCTATTATATATGAAGAAGACAAACGAGATTTGAGGAAAGTTATTGGCTCAGCAGCGGTAAGCTGTTTGAGGTGACCCAGTTAAATAGGTCATTGCGCAGATATCGTGTTTAATCAATTGGAACATTCCTGGCATTTCCGTCAAGCCCAGAAAGAAACCTCGAGGTCAATTCGCTGCCAATGAGAACTATATTTGGAACTACTTTTGTTCATATGACACTATATGGCAGTGGAAGGATGCAAAACCACAACTGGAATATTATCGGCCTTTTCTGTTGCAATATCTGTGGTGCAATCCGCCAGAGGCGATTCACCGAACCCATCAAATGTATGTCTATTCATACAATCACATCCGAGGTTATTGTCCGACCGATGTTTCTTTTCTGTGTTTAATATGGCGACATCTATAATTATAGTGCACCAGTGCACTGGTCAAAAAATTTTTCGAAGTCGTCTGCTTCAGAGATAAAATGTGCTATTTATTGGGGATTTTGATGTGCTGAATTCGAACATGACAATTAAAATAACTGATTGGCTACTGTTTCCAAGATATTTAAGTTTTTACATTTTACGTCTATGTATATTGTGTGCATAGTAGAATTTTAATCATAAATTGTAAACCTAGGTCTTTGCATGTGTTTATGGTTGCTTTACATGATAATTTCTCACCTGTCCTGTTTATGTAACACTTTAAAAAACAGCAAAAGGGTTATATAAATAAAAAATATATTGAAATAAAAGTAAAAACAAAACTATTATGTATATATAAGTACATAGTTTAGTCCTTATTCAGTGTCTACTCGGCGCTTCTTGGCTTGTCTCTTGTATTCATTTAATGGAGCATCTCTTGTCACTGTCCAGCAATAGTCTGCAATCATCGATGGGCTCCATTTGCGCTGATAGCATTTCTCCATTGTTGCAATGTCCTGGTGAAATCGCTCGCCGTGCTCGTCACTCACTGCTCCGCAGTTCGGTGGGAAAAAAAACTAGATGAGAGTGCAAAAAATGTATCTTTAGTGACATGTTGCAACCAAGGCTTTTGTATGCCTTGAGGAGGTTTTCCACCAGCTCCCTGTAGTTGTCTGCCTTGTTGTTTCCGAGAAAATTTGTTGCTACCAACTGGAAGGCTTTCCATGCCGTCTTTTCCTTGCCACGCATTGCACGGTGAAATGCATCATATCGAAGAAGTTCACGAATCTGAGGACCAACAAAGACATCATCCTTTATCTTAGCGTCACTTTACCTTGGAAATTTTCCGCGGAGGTACTTGAAAGCTGCTTGTGTTTTGTCCATGGCCTTGACAAAGTTCTTCATCAGACCAAGCTTGATTTGCAAGGGTGGTAACACAATCTTCCTTGATTCAACAAGTGGTGGATGCTGAACACTTTTCATCCCAGGCTCCAATGACTGTCGGAGTGGCCAATCTCTCTTGATGTAGTGGGTATCTCTCGCACGATTATCCCATTCGCAGAGAAAACAGCAGTACTTTGTGTATCCAGTCTGCAGACCAAGCAAGAGAACAAGAACCTTGAAATGGCCACAAAGCTGCTACTGACTGATGTTGGTCATAGTTTATGCACCTCAAAAATTGTTTCATGTTTTCATAGGTTTCCTTCATATGGACTGCATGACTAACTGGAATTGATGGCAAAACACTGCCATTATGCAGCAAAACAGCTTTAAGACTCGTCTTCGATGAATCAATGAACAGTCTCCACTCATCTGGATCATGAACGATGTTGAGGGCTGCCATCACACCATCGATGTTGTTGCAGGCTACAAGATCACCTTCCATGAAGAAGAATGGGACAAGATCCTTTTGATGGTCACGGAACATGGAAACCCTAACATCACCTGCCAGGAGATTCCACTGCTGTAGTCTGGAGCCCAACATCTCTGCCTTTTACTCTTGGGTAGTTCCAAATCCCTGACAAGGTCATTCAGTTCACCTTGTGTTATGAGGTGTGGTTCAGAGGAGGAGGATGGGAGAACATATGGGTCATGTGACATTGATAGTTCAGGACTAGAAGTTTCACCCTCTTCCTCTTACTCCTCTGACTCAAGTGAGAATGATTCTGGTGCATCAGGAACCGGCAGTCCTTCTCCGTGGGGTACTGGCGTATAGCTGACGGAATGTTTGGATAATGCACAGCCCACTTTTTCTTGTCACACCTTTCCCAACTGGAGGCACCATGCAGAAGTAACAATTGCTGATATGATCTGTTGGCTCTCTCCAAATCATTGGCACTGCAAAAGGCATAGATTTCCTTTTCCTGTTCAACCACTGGCGAAGTGTTGCAGCATATGTGTGGGGCCCACATCTTGTCCTGATTTCCACTTTTGCAGCCAAAATAAAGGTAATAGGCTTTCTTAACCATAGTGGTTATACTGCGCTTTTGTCATGCAAAAGTCACTTCACCACAAGCATAGCAGAAGTTATCTGCATTGTTCACACAAGAACAAGGCATCTCTGCTTACTTTGGCTAAACAGAAATGTGTCCCTTTGCAAAATCAAACACTGACAAATAAGAGAGCACGACACTGTATGATTTGTAGAGCTGATATAGGGCAATTTCTTCAGCAGAGTGATGTAAGCTTAGTTATGATTGCATCATCCATGACTTCTAGGAATAACATGATGCAATTCATATCATGTATGATGCAATACCAGCTTCAGATTGCATCATTCATTATTTTGCCTAAAAAGCAAGTACTGTCCAAACCAAGTCATAGATTTATTCATAGATCCAGTCAAAGATGTATTTTAGTCATTTCTGGTTTAAATTGAGATCCCTTCCCTTTTAATGCTCACTTATCCTCAGCCATTCCCAAGTCAAGGGTCGTATATACTGACCCAGTATCATATCTTTAAAACTAGAGCCAATCAATAATTGTAAGCATCATTTTCGTTCTCAGTGACCCAGAATGAGTAAAGTTTTACAACGTTTATTGCGGAAGAATTTTGGCTGTAGACAAGTGTAACGTATGCCTACTTTACCTGCATCTATTTCTACACCTCCTACTGATTCACCTACTCCACCTAATCTACCCGCACCTACTCCTCGTCTAACTCCACTTCCTGATCCAGGAGAATAATGTTTTGACATTATTGAACTAGGTTTAAACAACTCAACTTAGGTTGTTTATTTAAAGGTGCACGAGAAACTGTTTCTTTTCTTGCTAAACATGTAATTTCACTCGTTTTAGTATTAGTATTTTTGTTAATCACATTGTTGATCAAAGGTGCAAACAAAGTAATGAGTTATGGGTTAATACTCTATTTCAAACAGTAGGTTTTCATGCACATTGATTCCGCTATCTATATATTGTTCTTCTGACATTTATTATAATGAAATAATATTTTCATCTGGTTCAAATCTGTTTAACGATTGATCACGAGTACATACTTTGCGCCGTTTATTTTTATGGTCTACCAAATCTATTCAACTTTGTTTATGTCATCGTCTTTGTCGCATAGAGACACCCTAGTTCGTAAAGCAAACTATCACTATCCTCTTTGTTCAAGTCTTCCAGTTTGTACACTACCGAATTGCGTAATATTATTTGACTGATTTTGAATATTTCTTTGGTAAAGTTAGGAAGGTATCCTTGTCCAAATATTGTTTTGTAATCTGAAATTCTTACTGATTCATCAATTTTGAATATAGCAGTTCCAAATGTATCAATTGTCATGTAATCGAATAGATTGATCCATACTTTTAATCTGTTAGCTTTGACAAAACGTCAAGTTATTTTATGATTTCATTTTAAGTGTAATGCTTCCATATTCAACTCTTCATAGTTCTGTTACATCTTTCCAGGACACATGTTTGTTTGTCTGAGTAAATTGAAAAAAGTTCATTTTCCTAAATATCCCATATAACATTTATGTTGTAAAACTCTTTTCTTTCATCAAACTATATCTTTTTAGACTTTCTTTCTTTGAAAATCTCTCTAAAAGGGTCATGTATGTCATTTTTGCTTTAGTTCTTACTTTCTGAGCCCAAGCTTATTTTCAGAATATATTTATCACTGTCGATATGTATTGCTATCCATTATTTTTCATATGCTTGCATGTCAACGATGACTGCCTGCCAATTGTCATCCATGTGACTTACATAGACCTTTCTGTATGCAAACCTTTTTCTACCTTGCTTTTGTAATGAATATGTAGAATGCTCAGTTAGACAGTCTTTTAATTCATTCAGTGTATTTTATTTTCTGTCGAGTCTGTCCCGTTTAATTTGTTCACAAAATTGATTGAAATTTTTGTAAGCAACTATATTTTAAGCATCGTAGATTAAGATGCCAAAATACGGTTCTTTTTCTTGCTATACAAAGTCTATTTAAATTAGTATAAAAACATGCAGAGAATATATTATGAGTGACAAATTGTCTTTAGTTGTTACCAACAAGCCAACCTGACATCCATAGACAACTGGAACTTTTATTTTCAACAATATGCAACGTTTCTTTGCAAACGTTTGACTGCTGTCAGATTTATACCAAATTGTGTCCTTCCTATTTAACATTCAAAACCAGCTCCTGCATATACTGAATCACTATATTCTGTTTTTATTCGATATTGTTTTCATGAATTCCAAATCTGTTTTTTTTTTTTTGTTAAATCGTTGCAGATCAATCTCTTAAAGTGTACGAGATCTTTAAGTTGTGCTGTAAAGCTAGCCGAATAATTATATGTTTTGACAATCTTACTATCGGGATTATTGATGCTTATCTCAATGTTATCATCATTACATGTAATCTATAAATCTTCATCTTTTCTAAAGCATAATATTATTTCCTTCTTAATGCTCGAAGTCGACAAATCAAACGTTTTTATTGTCCTGAATGTTAGTTTGCAATACAACCATATTTGACAATATTTTTATTCCATCTAAACAAATGCACATTATCTCCTTATACCGAGATTATTTCTTTTATGTTCAATTCTTGAACTATTTATATCTCTGGACACTACTGAGTTATCACAGTGTAGCTTTGTGCCATTAATTATGTTGTGAAACATTTCAAATTATTTTTGTGTTGTCATCAGATTTAATATGTTTACATCTGGTTTAGTAAGGAAAGGATTTAAGTTATTTTTGTTTTGACGCAGTAGTATGAATGTGAGCCAAGCTGAGTAGGTAATAAAGTTTATTATTATACAAGAATGACAGTCTAGTTTAATCCAGTGTAATCTTGTTGTAATCTTGTCCGCCCACCCCGCCTCCCCGCAGTGTTTTGGAAAGATCGGCCATCGAATATATTATTGTTTATTGAATGTTTTAGAATAGACACGCCCATTGAAACAGACCGTACTACTGCGTGAACGCGAGTGTCCTAGATAAGCCATACCTCCTTACTTATACACTAACACCTATCATATTTTGCTTCACCATTAGAAGGTTGGCACAAATCATTCACTTTATGCTGTTTTACGTTTGAAGTTTTGCCTTCCCATCCGGATAGTTTAAATCATTTCTATAAACAGCACCATGAGTGGACGTACATATTGAAAAAGCATCGTCCAGGTTGTGCATGCAGTGTGTTACGAACCTCGTTCTGTAAATCTTTCAATCAGTTAGTCAAAGTGTCTTTAATCTGTTTTAATTAAATTCTTCAGTTTTTCCTTGGTACTCTTTAAATCTTTTGTTATGTCTAATTCCTCCATCATCACCTATAGCTGGATCGGATTCATTGAACAGAAAGTTAATTCCTGTTAACTGTTAATGCTAGATTGTTAGCTATTGCGTCTCCAATCATAACTGCTGTTGTGCCCATATATATATTGTTGTTTTACGAGTAATACAGTTTAATACTGCTGCCAGATTGTATTGTACATCCTGACTTAAGAGGTCCTTCCTTGTATTTCAATCTAATTATTAAAACATTGTTATCTTCCAGATAGTATGTACGTGTCTCTATTAAGCTGTGCTGATTAGGTACACATTCTTTTTACCGTCTAATGAGTAAGCAAAACTTTGTTTGTTTGCCTCTTTTGCAATTTAAAAATTATGATAAAACCAAAAGATCTTTAAATGGCTGGTTCAATATTGAAGTTGATAAATAATGCGTAGAAACCAGATTTCCTGATTTGAATGACGCAATTATACTTTTCATCCACTGTGTGTAACTTGCAGATAGTAAAACGTAAAGGAACATAGTTAAATTCGTAAAAGTCAACTGAATTTTTAGACGTTATTTCAGCTTTAAAATTATTAAACAACGCATGATTATATTAGACACTAAGATCCGTTGTGCAGAGGTGTGTTTCCATCTCATCAGCAATTGATACTACATCTTCGAATCCACACCTAAAAAAATACCATCCGGATGGCAAGAGTCCAATCTAGGTACGATATGAAAATCGTGAAGTGATGCACATCCTGGGATTAGTTTGATTTCGTCATCAAACTCCTTTTTGGATTTATCAAATTCCTCTTTTAATTTTCTAATTCTATCAAACAACGGAATACTATTTACAACCATTTCTGTTATCAATTCAGTTTTGAATGTTTCTATGTTTATGGTCATTTAGGTTTTAAATGCATCAATACTAGAACTTAATGTGAGTCTTCTTGTATCTCATTGAGTCTTTAATGCATCTGTATCTGTTTGTAGCATTTATTCTAAATCATTTATATTTTTTCTTATTCGTTTAATCCTTTTGTCTATTTCGTCAATACTACCTTGCACCACACCGATATTATTGATCACTTATCACTCAACCTATGATTTTGTTTCTGCTTTAGATTGCTCATCTTTAGCTTGTTAGGCAACAGGGAGACAACCGGAGCAACGGTCGTCAATTTTAAGCCCTCTTTCGCATTTTCGACCCCACATACAGACCTTACTCAAATACCCCCCCCCCCTCCCCCGTCGGTCCTGGCAGGACCCAAAAATAAACTGATCTCCAAAGACCACACTAATGGTTCTAGGGGCCCAAACATGGAGGGAGGGGGGGTATTCATTTTGTGGGGAGGCGCCAAGATTTTTGTGCAGGTTTAATACACCATGGCCTACCTGAAGTGAGTGAGTTTCTCATCTACGGAATTTCTCAGATATTTCCAACCGGTCATTTTGAAGCTTGGCTAAACCCACTGTGCGGAAAACAGTTGGCTTGCCACATTTCATGAAAATATTGATCGATAGAGATGAATTTGTTTATTACAAATAGCGACTGGCTCTACTGAACACATACTATTTAAACATGGTATAATTTAGGTTTTCTGCTAACTAATAAAAACGTAGGTAAACATTTAAGTATTTTGTGTTCTAAAATTTGAAAAATAACAGGCGGGCATATAAAATATTTTTTTTACGAAAATACAGATCACATACAAATTAGCTAACACCCTCCAGGCACAACTGCACTCTATAATCAATATGTAAGGAATCTTAGCTGTATCTAAATTAAGCGCTGTCTGTGTTTTTTCTGGTCCAAGGGCCGTTATTTCTCAAGACATAATATAGTCTAATGGTGTGGACTCAGAGACATTTGACTATATAATGCCTTGAATCTTCACTAAATATAAATTAGACCTACTTCCGAACTTGGAAAATATATGGTTATAAATCAGATGATTCTCCACACCATGAAGGACGAATATCACAGGCTTACAGATATTGTTAAAAATTAATTTATATTTTTTGTTACAATTAAATTTTAATTGGTTTGTCAGTCGAGACAGCTTTTGTTAAAAATTAATACATGTACATTGTAAGTAAGTTGTTAGCGGTGACAATTTAGGCGTTGGAAACTGGATCTAAGGCCTACAATCTACTGTGTGGTCGTGCCCCATACTCAGATTGAAGTCTTGTTTTCTTCATTTGATTGGGAACACCTGTAAGCTCTTGCTAATTCATTCTCTAGTATGAAAGTCGATTGTGGTGCTGGTATTGAGTCGAAACTGATTATATGCACATATACACACAAGCAGTTACCGTGTACCTTAACCTTTGACTGTAACTGCTATATATCGGTTGAATTACCTCTGGTTCCTAGCGTATCATTTCGCTCCAGGAACTCCACGGTGGTTGAATTCAACATGTGATTTACTGTAGTATTTGAATTACATCAGAAGTCCTAGCATTTCTCGCTAGGAACTTCAATGGGGGTTGAATTCAAACACGTATGTAATCAGTGGAGGCTAAAACCACGCAATTGGCAGTAAGAAAACGGAGTTAATTCTGGCTGGGTCAGTCTAAGTGCGTTAACTAGAGGAGGACTGCCCTAGGATTGACAGATAAGGGCTAGCAGATGTCCTTTTGTCCATTATAAATTTAATATTTTATCAACCAATTTGCCGGCACTTATTTAGAGGTGTTCTAGTATGCCCATTAGCTAAAATGTGTACTGTCTTCTTTCTTATTGATGCCTTCGTGTCTTTGACAACTTTGAATGTAGCAGCCTTGGTTGTTGTTGGGCTGGGTATAATATAATCGCATCAAAGTCGGCCCGTCGAAACAAAAGTGTTAAGAGCAATATAGGTTGTTTACGACTTTCTACTGCGAACATGCAGGTCGTATTTATTAAGGGCGTTAGCGCGTGACGCGCCTACGGTTCGTTCAAATGTGATAAAAGAGCATGAGGAAAAATAGGCCTGCCTTGTGAGCGTCCGTTATTGATATACCGCATTGTATGGTGGAGGCGCTTGGGGTAGGCATTGAATCAGAAGGCTGTTGGTCTGACTTTTCTGTTTTTCTTTTTTTTTTTTTTTTTTTTTCTTTTTGTCGTTTTCGCTGGCACCATGCAACTTATTACAAATTTGCAGCGAGATTTTTCATGATCTTGCGTGCTTCTGCTTTTGTGTGGGCTATTAATTAATTAATTACAACCAACCGAAGTGTATACCTTGTGCGATACAACCCGTATGGCATTTTTCATGGTTGTATATTTGTCAATTTCCTCGAGGATGAGCTTGAACTCTTCCTTGGAGATGGCGTTGTCGCGTAGCGCCTTTGATGTGTGGTCGGAGATTGTGTTGAGCTTTGTTTCGGCTAAGACGCGGATTTTAACATGCTTTTTGGCTTTCATGGATAGCAACCGGCTGATAAAGTTTCCTGCAACGGAAATCATACCACAACTTAAAACAGTGATCTCAAGGACAATCGCAAGATTCCAATCCCAGCCACACCGGTGCACAGAGCCACAGCCGTCAGTTTAGTGTCAACGCCATCAACAGCGTTTACTGTGAGCTTGTACTTTTTGTAGAGGGTACTATGCTGTTCAGCTTCAGCCCACAAGGAAGTTTCAGTATGTCAGATTTTTTTCAGGTGAAAATCTTGTGGGTAGCTCTGATTTGTCGTGTTTCTGGACGATCACTGCAATGCGAGAGATCGCCATATCTTTTTCGAAAATTATTCAGTTTATTATGCCGGTGAGACGAGTGATAGAGGGTGTTATATATCCCAAAGGCAAGATGCCGCTTCGCCAAATATCATATCGACATTGTAGTAACAATCGCGCCCGAGAGCCCCGAGTGCAGTACTTTTGGCTGTTGTTTCGACAGAGAAAGTACAATTACCCCAAGCTGACCGCAGGTTGGATTAGTGTGGTCTGGTGGATCCCAGTGCTTAATGTCTATTCGCTTTGAATCCTAATTCCACTCCAGTCTGAAACGGGCCATGTCATCCCCACGTTGGCGCATATACTATTGCACGAGGGGTTTGTATTCCTTGTCGATATTAACTTATTTTGTGGGTTGATCCAATAATCTGTTGCTGATATCAGGACTGTCAGGCGGTACTAATGATTCGTGTACTTTGTCTATGTCTGATTACTCACCCATGGCTTTTGTTTTAAGCTGCCGAAGTCAAAGATAGTCAGGGTGGCTGAGAATCCTGACGCTGAGGCCCTCACACCGGATGGTGTCTCCAGCGACAAACATAGACGCAAAGCTAGTTGTAAAGCTTTCGTACGAGGCGCCATTGGTTGACTGTTCACCGCTGCCACTTTGTGCCAGTATGGCTCCTTTTACACTGATTAAAAGTGACGATCACGATCTGTTGCCATGACGTTCATAGAGATCATTGAAGTAAAATCCGGCACCTGGGACGGTGATAGTGTCGTTGTTATTGATGAGGGTAAAGCCACCAACGTTCTGAAAGTTTTTCGTTGAATCCCAGCGACAGAATCCAGACTCATCTGGTGCAGTAGTTCCGCTGACCGACTGACTTTGGCATTAAGTACACGGCTTTAAGGCAGCGTTAGCCGTGCTAACAATGACTTTTAGCGTGCTTGTTGTCGTGCAAGCACTAATGCTTTATTTCAAGCGAGGTAGTGCACTACAGCATATTTACTTTGTTTTTTTTTTTTTGTTTTTCATCAAAAAACTGTATCGAGGGTTCATGTATGCTGTCTTCACGTAATCTGCACTAATGTGGGTTTCCAAAGGAGACAGTACGTGTGTCCCGTAGGACTCACCACCCACAAGAATAATTTGCAGCAGTGTGCTGTTTTTTCCATCAGCAATATTTTCAGTTATGTTTATCGCACTGACGTGTACATAAAACGGCGGGATGTAGATAAACGCTGGGGGATTGGGTGCTATGCGTATGTCTTCGACGATGATAGCATCTGTGATAAATCCAAAGATGGTGGCAGGTGGCCCGAGAAGGATCAGCGTCACATTTGGGGCATTGATCGTGAGGTCAATCTGCCCGGTCTTCACACTGTAGTCCACAATCATTTCAGGAATGACAACCTATATTACCCTTTTCAGCGTATCTATGTCGTAATACCCATCAAAAATGGAGTGGATTGCCGTGTAACGAAGGCGGGACAATCAACATTTGTTGTTACATAGCTCAGCCGAAAGGTTGTACTACCATGGACAGCTCGAAATATTCAGGAGCGCTACTCTGGTACTTGAGACGGTGCGTATTACTTGTTCTAAAGCCACAGGCCCAGATAGAGGATTGGTCCATACAATATACGTTGTCAGCAGTAGTGCGGAGCGATGGTATTGCCACAAGTACTTCGCTTTAATAGTGACGCAAAATATAGAGTCTGCAACGTTTTTAACTATAGCAATGCAGAGAGAATGCAGATCCGCCAACCTCGACGTGTACGCGGGATGACGTCTCATTCAGAAACGACAATTTCTCGACGTGTTCGAAAAATACGTGCTGCTTCACGTAGAGTCCGAAGAGGTCTATAACCACTGGAGCTTAGGAAATGCAGACTATGAAATGAAGTTTTCGCAAAATCAAGTAAACTTTGCCATATGGTGTGCGACCACTGGTTGCAGCATCAGCGTTCGCGACCACCTTTTGTCAGTCGTTCCTACGGGAACATCAGGGATACCAGCGTTGGCGCGAAACTTCTACCGCTTTCCTTTCATGTTTACTACGAGGTGAGAATGCTTCTACATCAGATGAACTGCACCATTCAGGGTGAAATAGGTATGAAATTGAAATTGATATGAAAGAATACTAGGCAATCTGCAATAACCTTCTCGCGAATAGAAAGGACGACTAGATGATAAAGCATGACATAATCAACGGCCTGGGCACGATGTATATCAGTTAAATCACCGGGTGAAGAACCCACCGAGCTGGCCCAGGCATATGAAAAGGCCTTTCCCCTACGTGCGAGACCTCACTATATTTGGATCTGACCATTATACGTTTGGGCAACCGGCAGGCGGAAAAGAGCACATCGCATATTTCGCGCAGGACGACGATGCAGCGACTAAAATGGGTTTGTCTACTTAATGCTGGACAGTTCACAGGGTTTCACGCGGGCTGGAGCAGAGAGTCTCATCGATAGAATCCAGGCGTATGAGGGGACAATTCTTGGCACCCAGGCCCTGACGCTTACCTAAGTCATCGGAGTAGGTAAGATATTTGATGTGCAAAATAAGTTTCTGAAGATCGTAAACACAGAAATCACCAGCACTGACGACGTCCCAAACTCGATAGATAATTACCAGGACGCAACCACAAAGACCAGAACCAAGTTAGATTACGTCCTCGGGGGTGGCTTTTACATGATCAGTCTGACATGGAGCTTAAAGATAGCACCTATGTGGGGTATAAAAACAATATGCAGGAGGCGACATACGACATGATGGTCAGAACCAACGTTAACGTCAACGCGACCAGGATACCAGGACATGTGTCAGAGCAAAGCACAGCGCAACAACCCCAGAAGACGAAGCATGAAGAGATGGGATTCGACCCACACGTGCTGGCGTTTCTTGGAACAACGGAGAAAACCGACACCATGCAAAAAGTGCAAGCGTCCAAGAAGCAGAAGATCACGAAGCCAATAAGACGGCACTAGTCGTAGGCGGTATCACGGTGGGGCTTTTAACCATCTGGTTTCTACGCTGAGCGCTTGAGCAAGCGCATATCTTTCTAGCTTACCTGCGTAACGAGAGCGGATAATGCCAAAGAACGTGATAGCTCTCGTGATGATAAGCACTATTAGGTCTCTAGACAGATAGCAGATGACATTGCCAGCGGTTCTCAGCAAGAACGACACGATTGGCCGATAATTCCAGGCAGAGCCGCCGTTTTTCCTGCCAGCATTTTCAGTATTCCGGCCAGCCACTCCAGCTACTTCTTTTACCCATTATTTGAAACAGCGGGAGTCTTTTGTAGTTGCTGGTGCTGGAGATGGCCTTGTGCCGACTTTGTCTCCTCCTGTGACTGCGACTACAATCGTGCTTATAATGAACCCCAGCGCTGAGGGAAGCAATGCTATAGTGATTCACTTGCAAGCTGTTTCTGCGCATAGACCCATACGTGTCCTACCAGTTTGTTTCCGCCTGCTCAAGAGCATTCGATGGTGTGCGATGTGGTGGCTTTATATTGTGTGCATTGCCAGCCACGCCATAACACTTGTGGTCTTATGATAAGTGCTACTTAGATTCTTGCGATCAGTGAACTATACCCAAAACTACATAAAAGTCATGGCTGAAGGCACAACAACGGCCAGCACAAGTGCAACTGGAACAACAGAAACAATAGCACATCAGCGTGACCCCCTGTTTGAGTTAGTGGCTTCTGGAGCGGAGAAGGAATACATACGCCATCCTCTTAACTTTGCGAAGATAAAGGCGATTAGCGATGAAGAAGTTGCAAAAACCTATGCCATATACGAGTCTAAACTGGAGGCCATGATGACTGCTTCGCTGGGGTCGTCTCTGCTTGGTCTGTACACGGCATTTGTGAGCCATTTTCTGCCCATAGACAGCCACGAGCACCTTGCAAGGGATTTAAAAGATGATCCACTCATCCAGACCTCTTTGACGAAAATCAGCAGACACCTCTACTTCAGGAACGTCTCGGTACTAGCGCCAATTGCAGCTGGCATGTTAACATACAGGTATCTTGAAAAAAGGCAGAGTAAAAAGAAAAAATAACAAACGATGAGTGCGACTGCGGAACCTTTAGCGCAACATAGTACGAAAATGTCAGCGGTACCGACGTTGGAACCGTCAACGGTACCATCTCAGGAAGTAATGCAGGTTACTAAGGTTAAAGGTCCAAATAGAGTTGCTGCTGGTAAAAGACTTGCTGCTCTGCTGAAACAACGCTGGGCTTGAGACAAACTCTGACACTTACGCCGCTCCAGTAGATGTAAGCGCAGCACGAGTGCAAGATAGCGTGCTGCCATCTTATGTTTCCTGGGTCGGTCTAGATTTGGCGGCTGGCCTCGCGTACGCCTTATTCCGCGGATCGCCGTCAAAGCCGCTGTGTGAGGGAAACACACAGTTAAAACGACAAACGCTGCAGGCGCCGGCAGCTACTATTAGGCACACGCCTGAGCCTTTTCTTATGGAATAGTAGTGTGCAAGATGTCTAGACCACAGTAAGCGAAAGACCTCGAAAACTTCTTTTTCCGTGGAACAGTAGTCAAAGGTCTTGAAGATGGATATTCGATGATTGCCAAACGCTTTCTTAAAACGACACCGACCTACCTTGGCCGTCTTGACTTTAAAGGCGCAGCAAAGGCCTGTATCATTACAGCGCAGAGAATTTAGACATATGATTGAGCATGATTCCTGCAAATATCATCACATCCGTCTGGCTGCCGTCGCTGGTATGATGATCAGCAGAGCAGAGCAATCCTTAACGCCACCACATTAGCCGGTGGAAGCGATATATATAATATGTTAAACCAGATGCGGCCGGCGCGGAAGCCGTTCTCGATAACAAGGCCGTGGAAACCTTCCAAGCAACAAACTTCAGCATTACCTCAAAGAGCGTCTGTGAGGCCAACAGCTTGCTGAAAAACTAACCTGGACATCAGCGAAGCCGAACGCGAGTACTACCTGATGACCGGCGGGATAATGGTCTACGGCCCACAGATTGGAGATGAGCCCAAGTTTTCTGACTTTTACACGCCCTCACATGAACAGGAAAAATGCGAGCTGTTATTTATCAAATGGGGTCTCGCCGTCGTGGACTACGTGGCCTACACATTTTAATAACCTGACGAGTGCAGGTACATTTTGTGCTGACAATTGTTGTAGCTCTTAGTTTGCATACCAATAGATGACGAAACAACTGAAAACGCGATGGATACTATGCTCGCAGCAATATACTACTGCGAGTATATGTTAATGGAAAAGCGTGGCAGCAATCAAACGGCTAGCAGAAACCGCCAAGATGTTGCCAGGAAATGGCTCAAAAAGCAGGCCATGTAGTAGAATAACCTACCCACACCGCGCAAATTTCCAAGGCTGCAGTTTGATGTTCCAGCCCCTAACGAGGTGCACCAAACCGACCTCTTGTTTCTGTCACAAAGGAAACTTCCAAACTCGCCTACACGTTAGCAAGTAACTACAAGCGGGGGCCGCTAAAGTGGTCCATTCTGATGCAGGATCACCCCGGGCGGAGCTTGTGGGCGCTGTGTCGCAACTCTTTGCCAAGTGCAACGTACAGGTGAGGTGGGGCACGGCCGGCGTCCACCGTGCGCATGGCATTGTGAATAGGTTCAACCGTACTCTAGCCGAGCGGGCACCAGTACGCACAGTAACACGGTTCACACGCAAAACACCTATTTATGCCATTCGTACTACACGTCTGTGCGGGCTACCCTTAGAACATCAGTTAGGCGGCCTGTCGGTTCAGAGGAGAAACGCATGCTCTCAAATACCTTGGAGCGCTACCTATATGCACCGGTAGAGCTGGAAGGAGGACAACGTCGTGCCACCGACCCAGTGTGGTCCATAAAGTTCTTTAGGTTAGAGCGTGCGGTTGCCAAAACCGGCTCGCCTGTACTATATTATCTGCTTAGTATCAACGGTGTGGAGACTAACACAACTGACACTGGACCGGGTCCTCAGTCAACATACATATCGTTGCGGTCGAAACCACTATCTTGCTTGTCCTCTGAACCCACGAGACAAAGCGGGGCATCCCATCTTTTACGGTTGCACTCCAAACAGTTCAACCTCACATTGCCCTTGGAGTGGCCCTTGGCGTTGTCCAGGCGGTCCACGTTAAACTTTTCCCTCGTAGGTCCTGATCATTTCGACGTTCCAGGCGGCACAGCGATTTTGTTGCTGTTGCTTGAGGTGGAGCACGTCATCGACCTTGAGCACTTCTGCGCGGGTTACAACGTAATTACTGGCCTTGTTCTGCTGCTTATATGCAACTAGCTTCTTTTGCACAGCGGATTTCCTGCTTAGTAAGCGTATGCCGAACCTTGGCCCCTTAGCTGGTGGCGCAGCGACACGCTCGACTTGAGACAGATATTCCACACAGGACACGACCAGATACGCGAGACTGAACCATTACAAGTAGTCGTCGACAATCTATATCTTGAGCGAGGTTTTGATGGTAGGCCCCAGAACCTGTGTACAGTGATGGCTTAGCCAAAGCGCCAGTCTGGGGTACTCACAGCACTCTCGCGGCTGCAACGATTACCTCGATGATGTAATTTCATACAACAAAGACAAGAACAAGAAGAAGTTCCTAAACCACAAGAAGAGCTTCGTCGTGTGTTATGCATAACAGAATAAGTAAGACAGATGAGAGTATATAAAGATACTGTTAAAGCTGATGCACAAAAAATAAAACCTGTTAAAATAGAACAAGATTATGTTGACGAACAGATGGGAAGCCTTGAAGAAGACAGTAAGAAAGAAACTAATAAGCATGAAAAATATGTTGCAAGATAAACTGAACAAAGTAAAAATTAGGAGGTTGTTTTTACTTCAACAATCCGAACAATATAAAATCTTTATAAGCTAACCATTTAAGAAACAAAGAAATTATTCAGAATAAATATTTTGATCTGGAAAAATGCATCATCGAAATTTTTTGTAAATCGCTGCTATACCTTCTTTGAACGAATTTTGAAAGAATGTTAAATTTCCTCATGAATGTGTTAACATCTACAGTATTTTCACTAAGCTTTATTTTATTCCAAATTACGTAGATCAGCTAGTTGTCTTATAATTGTATTTGTTTCTGAGATGTCGTTGGTATCAGCTTTATATTTTTGAATGTTATCTCTTTTCATTTCTTCTGTAGTGTTATTTATTACCACGTTAGGACATTGCCTATTTTGTGGTCGGTCTACACCTTTTTCATGTTTGCCATTCAGTTGCTTGACTATGACGTTTTTGGATGTACTTTCTTTTTTACAGCTGGTTTTGTGACCAATACAAATTCACATGACGTGCATATTTTAACTGTGCTCTTATTTTGAACAGCTATTATATTCAAGAAAATCAGTATCTTTCTCAAACTTGTGCTCCTTAATACTGCTATATACGTCTTGTGTCTTGTGCTTCAATCGTTTCCATGTTGGAGAATGTTGCTGTGCAATAACTCTTCCTCTATTGCACCTTCTGTACACCTCGTTGCACCTCGATGAAAGGAGTGTGTCGCAGAACGACAAGACTATGGCATCGCAACGACAACAATGTGTGTCTGTGACACATCGTTTAATTTAACGGAATAATGTTTTCTGCTGGATTCCAAAAGTAAACGAGTCAGCATATCCCTTTCCATTTCCAAGGTACATACTTTAACCTTTTGTTCATTTTATCTTCAAATCTTTTCAACTTTGTATATGCCATTTTGCTTGTCGCATTGAGATAATTCTTACTCGTAAAACATACCCTCATTATCAATTATCATCTCCCTTTAAATCTTCAAATTTGCATACAACTGGATCACCTAATACTGCTTGTATTATTTTGAATATTTCGTCAGTAAAGCTAGAAAGGCATCCTTTTACAAGTAT
Organism: Margaritifera margaritifera; assembly: GCA_029931535.1. Taxonomy (NCBI): domain Eukaryota; kingdom Metazoa; phylum Mollusca; class Bivalvia; order Unionida; family Margaritiferidae; genus Margaritifera; species Margaritifera margaritifera. Next base: position 2,577,202 of record JAQPZY010001396.1, on the reverse strand, counting down.
TAGTTTAGATTGTACAATTCTGACTGTTTCTCCAATTTTGAATTTAGGAATTCCAAATATATCAGCTGTTGAATAACCAGATATACTTATGTGTACTTCTGCTGTTTTCTTCCTTGCTCGCTTCAACCGGAAGAATGTCTATTGCGTTTGATGGGTGTTATTGTATCCATAAATTAGCTTTAGCAAAAGTCAATCTATTTTCTAATTTAATTTTGAATGAAATACTTCCACGTTCATGTCTTCAGAGTTCTCTTAAACCTTTCCATTACAGATGTTTTTTTCGTCTGACTAAATTTAAAAGTACGGGATGTTTTCTTTTTCCCTCAAATCGTTAACTTTTTGCTGTAAAACTCTTTCCCTTCATCAAACTATCTTTTAGGGCTTTCTCCCTTTGAAGATTTCTCTGGAAGCCTCGTGTATGTCATCTCCCTTTTAGTTTTTACTACACCAGCCCAAGAATATTTTGAAAAGACATTTGCAATTGTCAAAATGTGTTTGCACTAATCGTTGTATGTTTGAATGCTTGCATGTTAACAATAGCTCCCTGCCAGTGATCATCAATGTAACCAACCTAGAGCTTTGTGTATGTAAATGTTTTGTAGATTCTTTGTGTAAAGCAGAAGTTGACTTTTCAGTTAACCATTCATTCAATTCATCGTATTTTTTTTTATTTTCGTGTTGTTTCATTGTTCCCACAATTGATGAATACTGTAAATTTGTTCTTTTCAGCCATTTAAAGCGGTATAAAACGATCCAGAAGATACGTAACGCTTGATACATTGTACTTAGGCGTTATTGTCAAGCCAGTCTGCCCCATATTCCTGTGGAATTGGGTCAATGTGATTTTTATATGCGACCTGTGGAGAAATACCAGATTTCGAACTTGAGGTTGAGGGTAACCGTTCGAATCTGGCTGTTGGAGACAACGAAACCAATTATGCAATAAGAAACACAGTAAAGGAGACGGTTGATGTAATCGTAAACGTTAGGGAGAGTTATGGACCGAGTTCCGCGTTATTACAAAAAATGAATGCACATCTCACCAGACTTCATATATCATATGTACTTCAATATGGTCTGTCCAGCCGAGGATTTGAAATATCCATGCTGCGCCTATCTTTTCAATATAAAATCACAAAAGAGGGAAGTGTGTTGTACATGAAAATATTATATTACATTTACATATGATTTATTATGGTGGATATTTCCAACAGTTGTTTCCGCATGAATATTTGCCTTCTCTCCGTTGTTCTCTATGAAAATGGCTTGCACATTTTCCAAGTTATTAAAGTCCTTCAGAGCGTCTGACGAATCATACGAAGAACTTAGCAATGGAGATGGTGAACAATCCGAAAGCGACAAACGATGGGTATTCTACACTGCAAAAAAGACGGTGATTCTTTTCCTCTTTCTTCCTACAGATGGGGCAGCCTTTTTATGAGGCATAGACGTAAAGTATTGATCGTTGTTCGAGGTCTCATTCCGATATGCAGCCTAAGTATCATTGTGTTGCAGATGATCCTCGATTGGATTTATCTTCGAAATTTTGTCATTGATGGAGTTCCAAAGTGTGTTCCGATCAGTTTTCGTTCAATGATTGCCGGATTTGATGATTGCAAACGAACATTTATTCGCTTCGTTGGTACATCTGGTACATCGCATGTGGACTGTATCTTTTCATCAACCTGCATCTTTCGGCTCTGCCACCAGACTTATCTCTCTTTGTTGAAAAAGGCTTAAGGGATCCCCATGAAGTACCTACCTCTGCAATCAAGCTTGACTTCCGATCGATTGAAAGACTAGGATCTGTTCTATTTTGTAATAGAAAGGGATACAGAAAAAAAATTACAGATTATTTTTGACACACATTTAAATGCTGATTAATCTAAAATTCTGGAAAGAAGCATTTGAAATTCAACGGCAACGGTGGAACCAAGTACAACTCTGGGCAGGTGTATTATATTCCTGTCATATGTCCTTGTGTGTGTCATGGAGATAATGTCTTGTTTCCTCTATTATGGCCTACCCATTCTGCCATTCACAGTGACTATTATCAGAGCTTACTGCCGACACCTGTTGAAGCAAATCAACAACTATAGATTCACTATATTTAGGTATACTGGATATATATTGTTGCTTAGTGTTCTTTGTGTACATGTTCTGCACGATTTTCCTGGACGCCTGCTTCTTCTTCAGTAGAGTGTGCATTTTCATCTCCACTGGTATCATCGTGGATCCAAAAGCATCCTACAGATATCTCATCTTTTCCTTAACCATAATCAACTACCTTTGGGAGAGTGTCAGGCAGTACGGTGAAATATATCAACGGCTGCTGAAAATTTTCATCAGAATCTGCATACCTTTGCAGAAAGCCGACAGAGGAAGCTTCTCGTGATATCGCAGAAAGGGATGCAAGGAATATGAGCACGTGATTGAGCGGCATTGTCCTCGCAGAATTAAAATTTTGTGTCACTTTTAAAGATCATCATAATCCTTGTCATTCTTAGTCTCTCTGTGAATCTCATAAAAAATTTAAAAAAACGACAAGTTTAAAGAGCTCCATGTTGTCATGCACGTGCACGCTGCTGTTTTTCTATGCGAGTTTCCCAAGAAAACGGACAAGTTTAAAGAGCAACACGCAGGGCTGGCGCAAGAGTATTTGGCGCCCTAGGCGAACCTTCAACTTTGGGACCCCCTCCCCCAATTAACTTTTGAAAATGAATATTGTGCATTAGTATGAATACAATTCTGCATCTGTTTTTCTCTTTCTATTTTAGACGCTGATTATCTTCTATTTTACGTTATTTCTCTTTCTTTTTGTATTCATTTAATTTTTTGCCCCCCCCCCCCCCCCCCCCCCCCCCCCCCCCAATTTTTGCCGCCCTAGGCTACCGCCTGGTTTGCCTAGACGTTAAAACGGCACTGGCTACACGTTGTCATGCACGTGCACGCTGCTCTTTTCTATGTGCGTTTTACAAGATTCTTAAGTCCATGTGATGTGGTTCTGAGCACTGAATGAAATCGAGGAGACAGAGACAGGTCTTCAAAATAGTGCGAGACTACCTTGGATACACTCCTGGAAACTACGTATCTGGTTATCAAGCAGACGACAGTGATACGTATTTAGTCGGTTGCCCTCTGATTCCTTAGCGCCATAATATCATCCCAATAAACTTTGCCATTACAAATAGCCATCATCAATAACCGGAAGAAAAGTAAAACACTTTGAAATGTTTCCAAACCGAATACCCTTGGGATCAGTAATTATGTATGAATGCTGCATAAATGTATGCAAGATTCAGCATTGGTGAATAATAGTTGTTGTAACAAATTCCAGTCTTGTATACCCCCACTAAAAAAAAAAAAAAACTATATCTGTAACAAGCTATTTCTTAACTAGTTTAGTGCTACATCAAAATGACATTGATGCACCGCGTAGTGTCAACATTTAACAAAAAAATTATTTCAGAAAGAAAAGAAAAAACGTGACCGAATTAGTTTTTAAAGGTTTAAATTTGGTTGATGAATGTTCGGTAACCGTGAATAATATTAGCAGAAGGATTATTTTGAACTGTAAACATATATAATTTAAAGATTAACACACACACACACACACACACACACACACACACACACACACACACACACACACAAGAAATTAAGATTGCTGCCAAAATTTAAATAAGAATATCCAGTGCATAAAATACAGTTGTACCGAGCTATCAAACTTTATAGGACATCATCAAGCTCTTTGCAAGATTTGTGGAGATGACCTGTAAATCTTGAATACAGTTTATTGTAATTATACAGAGAACTAGTAGACTTGTGTCTTTCCTGGGGTTAGCAGGTATACAGATAGGGGTGTCTAATTTAGGGATAGACCATTTAATTTTCGGGGGTGGGGTGAGATGGGGTTTGGCCTCGTATTTCTTTTCCAATAATAATAATAATAATAATAATACTTTTTTCATGAGGGTAACACTGCAAGTGGAACAAACTCTAATCCCTCCTGTGGTCCTAAAGAAAAAAGAAAAAAAAGAAAACAAACGAAATTATCAAAGTTTTTCTTAAAACCCGTGCACACTTCACAAATTCATCATTTAATTTTACTCTCTCTCTCTCTCTCTCTCTCTCTCTCTCTCTCTCATGGATATCATAAATTCTCTCTTTCTACAAATCAGAGGAAGAATATTTTGTTAAGCTATTTGGGGGCAGGACATTTTATGGCTGGTCCCTTACAGTGGCGGCGCGAGGATTCGAGGCGCCCGTGGGAAATGTTCTAGCCCCTACTTTGCCCACAGAAAACAATTTTTATGTCAGTTGCCAACCTTCAATCCATCCACCCCACCCCCATATATGCCCCAGCCCCGGTTACAGACGCAACAAAAGAAAGCTCTCGACGGCGGCCCCTCCCCACCCCCTTGCCCGGCGCCCGGGGACAATCCCCCCACCCCACCCCACCACCACCACCACCACCGCCCCCTCGCGCCGCCACTGGTCCCTTATTATGCACAGCAGAACTGACTGTTATTGTTAAGCTACTCTGAATTAGAATCTAATGTTATTTATTTCACAAACAGCCTTCACAGTACATGGTTCAGTGCAGGTCGAGGAACATTAATCAACTTTAACTGTTATTGTAGGATTTTACCGTATAGCACTACATATACCAGCCCAATAATAGGCCTCATGATTCAACCAGAACTAGTAAAACAAAAAACGAAAAAGACTGTAAATTGTGGCTGTAATTCGTTGTGAAATTTCAATAAATACATATATGTTGATTATTTTACCAATTGTAAATAGTTTCAAATACTGATATATATATATATATATATATATATATATATATATATATATATATATATATATATATATATATATATACATATATATATATATATATATATATATATATATATATATATAGTCATGTGCAAGTGTGTGTGTGTGTGTGTGTGTGTGTGTGTAAAACCGCAAATGTGGGCAGTAATATACCTCCATAGGGATAGAAATAAGACGTTTTGACTATCGGTTTATCACAACATTGTTGCTGTTTTCAAAGTATTTATGTGCATTTCTTTGTTTGTTAATATAAGTTGCGACCGACTCGTACGGTGCCTAAACTACTTTCTTGCTAGTTTAACAATCAGCGGGGAAAGAATATCATGTTGACCTTTACTCTGCTGGCATGCCGGGTTACCATAGTGTATGCTTGTAACTTAATCTCCAGGGGTCTACGGTAGTAAACTATTGGGTGCCCCAGATCTGTTTGCGTTGATGTTTTTATTTCAGAATTATCACTAGTAGTGGGCTTGTAATAGGTTTGATGTTAATCAGAGCAAGGAAATCAAGAAAAGTTAATGCAAACTTTTCACGAATCAAAGCAGTACAAATATCTTTGTAGCGGGGTGTCGCCCCAACATCTCTCTCCGTCCCCACATCCCCTCTCTCTCTGTCTCATGTGTATGTATACATGTATGACTGTTTCTTCTCTGTCTGTCTATATGTATATATGTGTCTACATACCTACCAGTCAGTTCATGTATTGTTGGAGATGTCGATAGATATATTGACAGCAATGGACAGAGACAAACAGATAGGCAGTTGTATGGTGGATTGATAAAATAATAGTTACAGTAAATACATAAGCCTACATACTTGCATACACCTTCTAATGTGTGTGGATGGATGGATCGCGGGATGTATACATGCAGTGATAGATGGATGCCTTTGTTTAATTGAATTGTATAACATTCTTTCATGAACAACTTAAATAAAATATTTGTGTTTCCAGAAAACACAAAAATAAGGAAGTTTATTCCAAACTTACGTCATCGTCTTGTTTCAGTTTCTGACACAGCAAGTCGACTGATAAGAAAGTCGATACACAAGTTTTCAAGGTAAGTCAGCTTTCTTTCCTCATACACTCCACCCAACATATTTCTTGTTTGCCCTATTAGTAGCTGGTAAAGTTGAGAATCATTTTAAGTTTGTTAAATAGCCCTCCCACTGTAAATTAGAATAAGTGGCGCATATGTTCTTATTGTATTCAAACTGCATACATATAGTGAGTTCATTTCACGTCCATGATTTCCGGTTGAAAACCTGGTTAGACCAAAGCTACATTTAGTTACGATTTACATTTGAGTCTATTACACCGAAAGTATCAACTGGTATGTGTGCTTTGTGAGTATGTTGGTGCACTTTGTCTTTTGTTTAATATAAAATCTACTACTTTAATCTTTCAGCTAAAAGGTATTGATTTTCATTGCTTACTTGACCTTGATTTGTAACTTAAGAGTCCCCTCAGCGCCCTAGCCAAGTTCTCAAGTGTGGTTATGATAACAAAAGCGTGATGTGGTTGTTGTTTTTGTTGTTGTTGTTGTTGTTCTACTTCTTCTTAGTAGTAGTAGTATTGTTGTTGTTCCTTCTTCTGATGCTGCCTTTTAACGCAACTGGACATATACAAGAATAGGTAAGGCGATGGCATGTTGTCCCGCGTCTGGGGTCCGTTGTCCGCGTGTCGTGCGTCCGTTAGCACAGGTTTGTTATCGCTACTCCTCCTAAGCTACTGGGATGATTGCCATGAAACTTTATACACACATTCATGCCACTTGGACTTCAAGTATGACAGGAACGACAACCATCTTTGTTTTGATCACTACTAATCCTTGTTATGATATCTAGTTAGTTCTTAATGAAAATTATGCCAATCTGCCATCCAATATGGACGAAAGTATTGTTATCGCTTCTTCTCTGGAACGGATGGTCATATCGACATGGAGTTTCCACTAAACGACTTTTTATGATGAGTAGTATAGTAAACCTTGATTCTGGGCCACCATGACTCTTAATCAGGATTATTTAATCAGGCTTTTTATCCAGATATTTAGCGCCAGATAGGACAACCTACTAATAACGAGTTATATACAATATTAAGTACATATCTGTATCAGTCTGAGGATACAATTTAGTTCGTGACGCAGATTATAAGAATGTTATGGTAATGTTTTACTGAAATCAAATTATATAAATTGTATGGTGATTGTCAGTGATACAAATAATTTATTTACATACATTTGTCTATTTACATAACATAAACTTATTTTTGTTTTACTTTCTAACCAGATTTCATAGTCGTGTGGTATCGCCTTCAGATTCTAAGCTAGTCATAATACTTGTTTATTTTCGAACATGGACAATTTTTATATTAATGGAGAACACCATAAATTCCAGTAAGGGGTGGATCGTAGTGTAATGTCAGGACGCAAGGACACTTATTCAGAAAATCGTGAGGTTTTAACTTCAACATTTCAGTATACAGTATTTTCATGACAGGGTCATTTTAACTCTAGTAAATAGCGGAGCATTGTGACGTCACGTCAGAACGTTAATACTACACATTGCTATAAATCAGGGCTCTTACTCAGAATAAATAAAAGAATCAGAAATTTTTAAACTCGAATTAATAAAATTGTAAAAATACATGAAATGAATAGTAATCCAAAAGGTGATAAGAACATGGTTATAAATAAGGACGTAGCGTCAGTACTATAAATCAGGATTCTTAAACAGAACGTAACGTCAGAACCTTGGTACAATAAATCAGGACTCTTGAACAGTACGTAACGTCAGAACGTTTGTGCTATAAATCAGGACTCGTAGACAGTACGTAACGTCAGAACGTTGGTACTATAAAGCAGGACGCTTGAACAGTACGTAACGTCAGAACGTTGGTACTATCAGTCAGGACTCTTGAACAGTACGTAACGTCAGAACGTTGGTTCTATAAATCAGAATTCTTGAACAGTATGTAACGTCAGAACGTTGGTACTCGAAATCAAGACTCGTAATGAGTCCAACAAAAGAATTACTACGTTATTTAAGCACATTAATAATTTTACAATAAATGGCAGAAAATTCTACTAACGTGAACAAGAACCATTAGCACAGTAAAACATACATGAACCAAAAACAGTATTTAATGCATGTATACTACGATCCTGAAAGTCCAGCTGCTTTCAACAGATATCAGTCAGTTCTGATGGTAAATTAATCAGGACGCCAGGACTCTTAATCAGGACATAATTAAAATGAAGAAGAAAAGCGTATGAAAAATACAACAATGGATGCAAATACATTTTGACATCTATATTCTCTGCAAAAAACAACAAAAAAGTAAAAGAAAAGAAATCGAGAAGACATACACAACGCTTTTAGAGAAATATTTTATGACCGAAAACCAGAAAAAGTATAGTCTAATGGAAAAAATAAATAAAACGAAAGGTGAAAGAATTACTCGAGAAAGAAAATATTAATACTTTTCTACTTATTCAGACAAGAAGCGTATGTTGTGGAAATATTTAATATAACTCTTAAGACTAGAATGTGGAAGTATTCCACTGACAATGAGACCAGAAAATGTGTAGCGATATTACCCAACCTTATTGATGGCTGCAATAATTCATATCACATATCAATAGAACAATTAGAGCCAATGACCCTAAACAGGTGTAAAGTATGTATTAACTTATTTGGTTATCTAACAACTGATACCTGTGAAACTCTTAAATATAAAATAGGTAAGAAAGTTAGGATCTCAAAATATAAATCTATTTTTACTAAAGACTATCTTTCTAATTTCACATAAAAGTTTTTGCAATCAGACAAGTACTTTTAGGAGACCCTGTAGTATATAAATTGGAAGACTTAAAGGGAGAGAATATTGATGGAATAATTTACGAGGAGGAGCTACCTCTGTACAACAAATAATATGACGTGTTGAAGGTTGAGAAAAGTTTGAAACTAAAAAAATTAATGGTAACAAATATGTCCTGGTCAAATGGAAAGGATATGATAATCTTTTAATAATTGAGAGCGAAGAGAACAGGTTTCAAGTTCTAGGCATAAGCATTGAACCAAACTACTTGAAAAAGATATTTATCCGCGTGACATGGATATCTTTAAAAGGTTTGATGAAACTAAATTGCAACCAATAGATGAAATTGTATTCAAACAGCAGTGATCACTAATTAGCACAGAGGATTACCACTATGTTAATGATGTAATGAAACATTTTAAATTAAATTATCTTTTTGATCATCGTGACTATTATGTAACGACAGATACTTTAATGTTATGTTATATGTTTTATAGAATTCAGATCTGTATGTTTACATAATTAAAAATTAGAACCAGCACATTATTTTAGTGCATCAGGACTAGTTCATGGTACGTACTAGCTTAAAAATAGGTAAAGCAGAATTAAAATTACATGCAGATTTTGATATGTCTTTAATGATTTAATCTAGAATTAGAGGTGGAATCAAGATTATACCGAATAGATATGCTAAAGTTAATCATGGATATTTCATTCATTTGGAAAGCGAAGTTAATAAAAGGTCAATAATAAAATTATGCGGAATACGATACCTCAAGTCCAAGGGCATTCATCGTGTACTTAGATTTCAAGAATTGTTGTGTATGATTGGGCCATGTGTCAACCAATGCCTGTTAAAACTTTAAATGGGCAAATAGACAAGAAATAAAAGTAATAAAAGAAACATTTCATGTCTTGGAGTGATAATAATTCATTTGGCGGTATTATTGTAGTAGATTTAGAGGTATCACTGGATTTGTACCACTGTTATAAAGATTATCCTTTAGCATCAGAAAAATTAATTCCAAATGAGGCTGATTTATCACTATTACAGAAATTGATACAAGATAAAAAGGGTACAAAATCTTCAGTAGCTAAGTTATTATGCACGTTAAAAACAAAGAGAGATATGTTATCCATTATCGTAATTTAAAATTGTACTTTAAGTTAGAAAAAAACCTCGAAAAGATATATAGATCAGTTTTATGCAATGATATAAAGAAAAAAAATCGTTATTTAAAAAGAATCTAAAATTAGACATTTTCAAAGATTATTTATTTAACCAAACTATACATCACCATGAGATGAATTTAATTAGATCCTACTTTCACGAGATAAAAATATTACGTTAAATAAGGTTGCTCTTTCACCCTATGATGATAACCGTTATTTTGTGGACAGCATCGATATATTACCTTATGCCTATTGTTCGACCCTAGGGAGTGCTCCTCCCCCTTCCATCTTGTATTGAAAAGGATATTCTTGTCTCATCAAAAGTGTATTTCTTTTTTATTTTATTTTTTCAACTATTTCATCTATCACTACCACAGATACTATATTATTTCCTCAAACATATTTTTGCATGGACATTTATCTTTTGAATAAAGACTACTATAAATTTAACATTTTCATGTAGATATTTTATGACCGAATTGTACTTTTGCACTATCACCCATGTTGATATTCCATAATGTCTACCACTGAATGCGAACTTTGTTAGGTTGGTTGCTTTCATTTTTGCATCATCGAAATTTGCGCAATCGTCTATCAGAAAGAAAGTGTTAATATCCTGATACATATTAATAAGTAATTATATCCATTTATCTAATTTATCACCAAGATCTATTACAATTACATGGTCGTCTGTAAAAAGCCATTTTCTGTTATAAGTCGTTATTGTACATAAGCAGTGGACAGAAAATGACAATAAACTCAAAAACATTTTTATATTCCGTTTCGATCAAATCTAATAAAAAATTTGTATCACCACATGTAATCATATTATGAGGTTCTCTTAAGTACATTTATTTAGTGAGAGAAGCTAGCAAGCCGCAAGTTCTACTGATTTAATGATAATGCTTCTTTAAGTATGCTTTGCTATTATTAAAACATTAGAGATTTTATCTGGCTGTTCTGAATATTTATCTCATAAAAAAAAGTTACGTGCATCTACGTTTTGTTTTCTGTTCATATGTAGATGTATTCTTTGTTGAACATTAGCTAATCTATGTCCTGTTCCATGTAATATATGTGTGCTTCTTAAATCAAGCCATATACGATGTTGATTTGTATAAAATTTATTCACACTTATATTGCTAATATCAGTGTGTTTTGTTTTTGTTCCTCGTCAAAGCAATATTTTGCTGTTTGTCTAAATCATTGGTTCATTTTATACCCTTGTGAAGAAAACTAAAAAAGATATCTGATAATTCTTCCACGGTCATCATTATTTTTTCTACTACCGATTTGCAATATATTTAAGGATCTATTTCCCTCTCTCTTATTTACACAGTATCAAGACTCCCTTTAAACTAATTCTTGGTTAATGAAGTGTAACATTTGTTAAGGTTATATTAGAGCTTACATCAATAATTCTCTCACTTGTGATGTAATCATACAAGAAAGGAATATCATTCCAATGTTTTTTATTTAAAAAATAACCCATTACATATGAAGTAATAGTATCGCACTGGAGGCAAATATTCTCCAGCTTATAATCTTGGTGTACTGCTTCTATCACTTCAGATTTTTTTTCTTTTTCTAGCGTAATTGTAAATCTAAAATCCTGAAGAAGAAAAAAGGATGCAACGGACAATGATCTTTTGGTGTCTGGAAATCAAGCGGTGTTCTAAATTTCTTTCCAAATACAATAAATTGAACAGCTTCTGTACAAGTGCGTTGAGCATTTGCTGCTCCTGATCTTAACCTTTTTAGTTTTTCAATTATTATACCTTGTTCTTTTGTGGTTGTTTTCACAGATATTGGTAGCCTTAAATATTTATACACCTTGAAAATGTTGTAATTATTCAGCTACAAAATATCATCATTACCATAAGAAATGGATATGTGTTTAATAGGCATTCTTCCCAAATTGTTCTCGACTGTATTTTGAGCATCTCCTTTAACCTTTACGTCGGACAATATGAACAAGCTACCAGGTAAAATCAAGACATTAGGTCCCAGTCTAGAGATTGCCACATATAAATGTTGCTTAAATTGTATACTACTTTGAGCATGTATAACACAATGATGTGTTTGATTAGGATGTTGAAGACTCTGTAGTGTTTTTCTTGCTTGTTAGGAGATATATATTTTCCGTATGTTCTCATATCTATTTATTAGTTGTAAATTTTAGTGAGAGAAACTAGAGCAAATACGGCAAAGCCTACCTACGTGAGCAAGCCGCAAGTTCTATAATTTGTTCTCATCAATCACCTATACGTATAACCCACATTAGCACTAGCGTCCATTATAATTGCAATAAATAAGCACCCATCTTATCAAAAGACTGGTAAAAAAAATAAGTTTGGGTTTTATAAGTTTTTCTAAAACAGAGTCGGGACTGGTAGAAGAATAAAGAGACAAAGCCTCATTTAAATTATCTAAATATGGAGTAAACAAGCATTGTTACCTTAATCTTTTATTTAAGTAATCGAGTGACTTTGATCTGTATTCAACGAACTCAATAGTTTTTTCTGCATTTCTTCTATGTCCTTATCTTGCCTTTCTCTTTTATCATTGGCGTCATTTGGATCAAATGACTGAACAATTAAATTACTTTCTAAGAATGTCAATGCATTAGAAATAGCTCCTCCAATTATAATTGCTGCTTGTGCCACCTAATGGTAATATATTATTATAAATAAAATCTATATAAGCAGTATTTTTATTTTCAAGTTTTTTAATGGAACAAATACTGTTTTCTTCTAAATAACATATTTTTGATTCTTTTTTAAAAATAATTTTACAAAATAACTGACCCCTCATCAGCATCATATACAATTTCTGAATTATAGTACTATTTACTCCGTAAGTAAGACTTTTATTATTTACCACTAAGCAAAGTGTGATAGTCAAATCCATAACTAGAAAAGAATATTTGTAGTGCAATCTGAGCATTAAATATATCCACCGAACAATTGTTTTACTTGATGTAAAAAAAAATGTATCAATTTGTAGCGACAGAAATATTTAATTACGAAAATGGGAATACATTATACTTCCAGGTGGTTCATGATGAAATTTATTTTACATTTTTCATGATCATTCTGTCTGCTTATAATCTCATCAAGTTGAGTATCTAATGCACTACTTTTTATTCCCTTTTCTGTGTTTAATTCAGTTTTATCTCCTTCTATTTCTGATTTAACTGTTCACATAACTCTTTTTATTTCTGATTGAACTATATCAATTCTTTCACGTAATACTAAAGTAGTTTTATTTACCTCATTGTTATTTTCTTTTTTAATGTCACTTTTTTCTGCTGCTCATTTTTGTTCTATATCAATAAAATGCTTTCTTAATCGTTTATCCTTTGGTCGAATTCGTCAATACTTCCTTGTACAACATCAGTATTATTAACAAGCTTATTTTTCTGAGCTAATATATCCTGATCTTTTAGATTTGTTTTATTTGATTGCTCAAGTCAAGCAGTGAGAAACAGTAGGTCGTTCTGGTAGATCTAACCATACGTTCATTGATATTTATTTTGCTTTTGTTTTCATCAATCTTTTTGTTATTTTTGCTAAGTCATTCTTTGTATGCAACAAAACAAAGTATTGGTATTAACAGTTATCTTTTCTTCCAGTTTTATTATAACACTTTTAAAGTTATTAACTAAGATTTTAATTTCTTGATCGTTTTGTTGTATTTCATTATTTATGTCTTTCTTTAACTTATCTAACTGTGATTGTAAAGTAATATAATCCTCTAGTGATTTCTTTACTGTTTTATGTCATCCTCTAATGCATCTATCCTAACGCTTCTCCTCTGTTCAGTTGGTCGCAAGTATTGCTAAATATCACTTCCCTCTGATCTTTTTTACTCCATCGCAGTTATCAGTTTATTTCAGGAACTCAAAACAACGGCATGTCTTCGAGTAGACATAGATTTTATATCTAAAATCTTGTGCTTGTTTTCATCAATCTGTTTTTGTAACTATTCAGTTTCAGTAGTTTCTTCTGATATACTCTGATTTACAACTGTTAATTTATATTCAGCTTCACTTCCTATTTTTATACCTTTCAAATTAATATCATCCAAAGTCTTACATATTAGAGCGTTAACACGTTTTTGTACCAACTGTCTACTAGCTGTATCAGATGCTTCTATATAATCTGTTAAATTTGTAACACGGTTATTGTTTAAGTTTAAGTTATTGTTTAGTGATTTACTTAGTGAAGGTCAAATATACATTCGCAAGCTCACCTATTGTTCGCGAAATCAACATGACTTACGCGACATATACACGTTACAGTTATACCGTTAAACTCCATTACTTTTCCTTATTGATTGTTAATGCTGAAATGTAATCTGTTTGTAATGCCCCTTTGAATTGTTCATATGGACAATTAAAATTGTATTAAATAAAATCACCAGGAAGTACATTTTTAGCAGGTAATAACATTAAAAGACTTTAACAGTAGCTATTTGGAGTAATTCTTTGTGTGAGTTAGTTGAACACGAAAAAAAGATTTTTTGGTTGAAAAAAACTCACAAACTGTATCTGATTCAGCAGATGTCAGTATAGATCTCTGGCTTTTAAATCCTAAGTATTTAGCATTTATGTTGGTCATATAAAGGGTGCATTTATTGCTCAGAGTTAATAAAACTTAGGTGTTACGTTTCTGGCATTTAAATCCACGCTTTCTTCATTGTCGTTATTAGAAGCCATTCATTCCCTCTTTGACTATATTGATATACATTTCTAAATTGTATAAACCATCAGGTATTGATATGGTCTTGGTTTCATTCTTGTCTTAGAATATATTGTGTTTTAATCATTTTAAATATTGTAATAAACAACTACCAAATTTATTTTCTGTAATGAAATGTATAATTTGCAATCTCTGTTATCAATTTAACTTGAACCATATATTTCTTTTTTAGCTTGTCCTTCCACTGTAATGTTGGCCTCCATTTAGGTAACAAAAATTAAAACAGTTGAAATTAAAACAAGCAATGTATACACATTTTCCGTTTACATTATATCCTTTGTTTTTCTTCGTTTGTTATTCTTTGTTTCATTACTTACTTTGTTGTAACAATTATAAAATTCCTGCTTGAGTCCTAACGTCCTAATTTAGAATCCTAACGTTTTGATTTAGAGTCTTGGCGTCCTGTTTATTTTAAGTTTCTCAAAAATCTCTTACTCCTTTATCTTCTTGCATTCCTCTAAAGAGTGGTTTGTTGTTTTTTTTCTTCAATTTTTTAAAACTTTTTAATATTTTCGCTTTCTGTGATAATAACGTTTTTCTTATTGTATTCTTTTTTCCTTTTATCTGTTGTATCCGGTAACTGCCATATTTAATTGCTCATGACATATTTCATTATTGCTTATTGCTTTACTCACCATATCATGAA
Organism: Margaritifera margaritifera; assembly: GCA_029931535.1. Taxonomy (NCBI): domain Eukaryota; kingdom Metazoa; phylum Mollusca; class Bivalvia; order Unionida; family Margaritiferidae; genus Margaritifera; species Margaritifera margaritifera. The sequence continues at coordinate 2,561,958 of JAQPZY010001396.1, read as the reverse complement.
TACTGTTTAACTTACAGCAGAGGTCACAATCTCGTAGTGTTTTAAAACTTTTAAAACTTTAATGTATACAAGCTTTTTTTCGAAAGCTATTGCAACAAACCCTATTAAAGTTACACCACACCCTATAAAAGCTATAGGGATTATAAATCCTGTAGCTTATCTAGCAACTTATAAACTTACAGCTGCTGTATACATACCACCTGAAGCTGTTTATATGCTAGCCTCTCTTCAATTAAAAACGTTTTATACTGTTTTGTACTTTTTTCATACACATCTATATTCTCTCTCTTTAACCACATCGTTCTTAATTTCGTTAATTTTTATCAGCCTAAAATTAGTTTTGTTGTTAGTAGGTAGATGGTAATATTGGATACAACAATCCTACATTTTGTACTTTTTCGTCCCTTTAGATATAAGAAATAGACAACTTAGACTTAATGTTAGTGTCTGTAAAACTAACAGATTTTGCATGTGCGGATGCTTTGCCGTCATGCAAGTAGGCTGCAGCGTTTGTTTGTTCATGACATTGCTACTTTTTGATTTTGAGGTTTGTTTTTAACATCAAAATATATGGCACATTTTAGACCCACAAACACTCATTTATTAACTTAATTATTGTGTCTGGTAGTATGCCTTGCGCTATTAAATAAACAATTTTTAAACTAACGCAAAGAAATAGGAATACTAAATTTTATTACTTTTTCTGTACCCATGTTAGTTGTGAATCTTTATTAAAATTAAATGTCCTCATTAAAAAGAATACTATAACTTTCTGTAGGAGTGGACATTATTGTTGCATGGTAAATAGTGTTAATTATGTTGTTCGTTTCTCTTGCCATATATTAATGTAAATGTTAAGAAATTTTGTTTTTACCTTTAGTCTTAGTATTTGATCAGCTTGCTCCTCTTGCTTTGCTGGCTCATCTACAACATTTCTGCTTCTTTAACTTGCTCTTTTAGAAGGCTTTAAGTATTATCAGGTATAGTAGTTTTATATCATTGTTAGATGGTCGAGTTTTAAATACATCAACAATCCTCAACAATAATTACACAACCACCTGTTAAGCACTACATTTTGTTTAAATTAGTGTTAATTGTTGCTTTGCTTCTTGTTCTCCCGTCATGTAAATTGGATTTGCTAGTCTCAGTCATTGATACACTTCTTGTTCTTTTCTTACATCTTCTACTTTGGCTTTTTAAATTCTTGTGAACGTATTCAAGTTGTTTTCCAGGTTCAACTCTACGTAGATATTTTATCTTTCATGATGTATGGTGATTTGAAAATCTTAGAATTTTCTTCAGTTTTGCTCTCAAGAACCTGTTCATTTCGCTCACTTCCTTACATTTATTTTACGACGAAATCAAAATTTTCCTAAACAGTTATTCAAAGTTTGTTTCAAATTCTTCACGTTTTGTTTCAAGTTCTTCGGGTCATTTTTCAAGTTATGTTTCAATTTATATTTCAGCTAACGTTTTTGTCAGTTAAAAATTTAAATTATTGTTGCAAAAATAAGCACAGTCTTAGTACTACTAAATGTATTGCAAATAAATAGTTCAATGATAGACAGAGAAAATGCATGCTTTAGATGTGATAAACTTAAAGATATGAATGAGTTCAAAAACGGGTATTAAAAAACTTGTATGAAAGAGTACATTAAAAGGTGGAGGAAACAAAACAGAACTATATATAGAAATGCATCAGTCAAAGATACCACAAGAATGGACATTTCTAATTAATTCACCTGACAAGAAATATAATTTTACAGTTTTTAAATGAACACAAAATCAGATCCAACTTTAAACATGTTTGATGTTCAATCAGTTCAATTTTATCAAAGGTGGCTAAATTTCGCAGAGGCTAACTGTGCTGGAGATTTAGATATTGATCAGTTTATTCCTTGTTATTCTTTTGACTTTTATGATCCTGAACAACAGAAGCAAATGCTTTCACTGGTCAAACACACGATATACGTTAGCTTGAGAAAAGTGAGAAAAAGAATGATAACAATGCCATAAAAAATAGAAGAACAAAATAGAACAATAGAGGTATTTAAAACCATTAACTCTGTTATTGCCGAGTTTCAAAGAACATTTGCGAAATACTGAAAGCAAATAAGCTCACATAGTTGGACATTTAATATATTTAAAAAATAACCTTAGAGAAAATACCAACAAACAGATTTCAAAGTTAGAGAAACGTTATTATTACGAGAAGGTTAAAGCATCTGTTTTAAGAAAAATGGGTAAGAATTGTTACTGCTTTAACAGCTATTGGTTTGATAATAGCAACTCTTGGTATAACAATAGCAAATTTTCTAAAAGGTTTAACAGTAGGAGGCACTGGCACAAGTGCTGGCAGTAGTGGCGGAGGTGGATGTGACGGTGGTTTCAAAGATTCATTCAGTAATAAATTTAAAGGAGGTATAATAAATATTGCCAAGTATTTGATTGAGTTAGCTAAAAAAAAGTAACAGCAGCAATTCCTGGTATCATCGGCAGTGTAATAAGCTTGCTTTTTACATTAGCTGTAAAATTCATTTCTGTATTCTTGCATTAATTAATTTATTCTTTGCAATTGTACTGAACAGTTTATTTTGAGGAACAGAAAGAAACAAAATTACAAAGAGAAAATAAAATCTGCTCAACTAAAACCTGATCTATGAACCATTGCTAGGTAATCTATTTGAAAAAATAAATTGCAGCAGGTCCTATTATCACAGAAATAATAATAATAATAATAATAATAATAATAATAATAATAATAATAATAATAAATGCTTGTTATTGGCTTCACATATTAAAATATCAGGTATATCAGTTGTACCTGCAGGTACTGTTGTAACTAAAGGCCTGGTTGTAGGGTCTTGTCTTTGTAGTTGTAGGAACTGTTGTAACTGTATACCTCGTTGTAGTTCTTGTCATTGTAGTTGTATGTACTGTTGTAACTGTAGGTCTAGTTTAGATCTTATCTATGCAGTCGTGGGTACTGTTGTAGAGTAGGCCTAGTTGAAGGTCTTACCACTGTAGTTGTAACAGTGTAACTTTAAGCCTAGTTGTATGGTCTTGTTATTCTAGTAGTAGGTACCTTTGTAACTGTAGGCCTAGTCGTATGGTCTTGTCATTCTAGTAGTAGGTACCTTTGTAACTGTAGGCCTAATTGTAGGGTCTTGTCGTTATAGTTGTAGCTACTATTGTAGCTGTACGCCAAGTTGTAGGTCTTGTCATTGTAATTGTAGGTACTGTTGTAACTGTAGGCCTAGTCGTATGGTCTTGTCATTCTAGTAGTAGGTACCCTTGTAACTGTAGGCCTAATTGTAGGGTATTGTAGTGGTAGTTGTAGCTAGTGTTGTACCTGTGGGCCAAGTTGTAGGTCTTGTCGTTGTAGTTGTAAGTACTGTTGTAACTTTAGGCCTAGTTCAATGTCTTGTCATTGTAGTTGTAGATACTGTTGTAACTTTAGGTCTAGTTCACTGTCTTGTCATTTTAGATGTAGCTACTGTTGTAACTTTAGGTCTAGTTGAAGGTCTTGTCATTGTAGTTGTAGATACTGTTGCAACTTTAGGTCTAGTTCACTGTCTTGTCATTTTAGATGTAGCTACTGTTGTAACTTTAGGTCTAGTTGAAGGTCTTGTCATTATAGTTGTAGATACTGTTGTAACTTTAGGTCTAGTTCACTGTCTTGTCATTTTAGATGTAGCTACTGTTGTAACTTTAGGTCTAGTTGAAGGTCTTGTCGTTGTAGTTGTAGATACTGTTGTAGGGTTTTGTTATTGTAGTTGTATGTGCTGTTATAGCTGTAGGCCTTGTTGTAGGGTGTTGTTGTTGTAATTGTAGGTACTGTTGTTGGTATAGGACTAGCTGTAGGGTCTTGTCATTGTAGTTGTAGGTTCTGTTGTAACTCTAGGCCTAGTTCTAGGTCTTGTAATTGTAGCTGGAGGTACTGTTGTAACGTTGGGCCTAAGTGAAGTTATTGTCATTGTTGTTGTATATACTGTTGTAGCTGTTAGCCTAGTTGTTTTGCCTTGGTATTATAGTTATAGGTGCTGTTGTAAATGTAGGCCTAGTTTTAGGTCTTGTCATTGTAGTTGTAGGTACTGTTGCAGCTGTAAGTCTAGTTGTAGGGTCTTTTCGTTGTAGTTGTAGCCCTAGTTGTTGTGTCTTGGCATTGTAGTTGAAGGTACTAATGTACATATAGGCTTAGTTGTAGGGTCCTGCCGTTGTTGTTTTGGGTACTGTTGCTACTGTAAGCCTAGTTGTGGGACTTGTAGTTGTATTTGTAGGTACCGTTGTAACTTATGGGGTTGTTGCAGGTCTTTTCGTGTAGTTGTAAGTACTGTTGTAACTGTAGGCTTAGTTGTAGGGTCTTGTCGTTGTAGTTGTAGGTACTGTTGTAACTGTGGGTATAATTATAGGTACCGTCGTTGTTATTGTCTTGTTGAATAGTTCTAAGACCCTGATTGTAGGTTTTGGGGGCCAGTTTATAGAATTATTACCAGTATTTAAGAGTTCTGATTCCCTGATTTTAGGTCCTGCCATCCTGTCTACATAATTATTACTAATGTTTTTTGTTATAGTCTGGTTACTTCGTAATCTATTTTATGTTTATCGGCTGTTGCTATCATATTCTTTACAACATTAGTATTTATAGAAGTATTTCTTCCTAGATTAAATGTATCGGATGATTTTTGATTTTGAATAACCTACTATGCTACGAATTGACATCACGATATCACTTGGTAGCAAATATATGTCATCACCACCAACTTCATAGTTTAGTCTAACTGTTACATCTGAAATATATTGTTGAAATCGTATTGTAATGTTTCATCTCAGTCAAAACCTTGTTCGCCTAAATTAATCTCTTAAACAATTTTTTTCTAACAGTGTTTTGAACAGTAGAAACGTACTGTGTAATAGTTGTTCAATTTTTTTACGTGACCACCTTAAATACATATCACACGTGACCTAATACTTTGATTTAACCTAGATATTCATTCATCTGTTAGTCCATTGCTATTTTGTAGAAAAAAAAATTGAATCATCCTGTTTTGTTTATTGCTCAGGCGTTAACATTGAATTCTATTTCTTTAGCTCACATTTTCCCCGGTATTCGATTGTTTCAGTCAGGTAATTATCTTATGTTTGTAAGCTGCAGAGCAAGAATAAGGCTCATTGCTTGTTAGTTACTTAAACCTTAAGTGCATTATTTATTTATTTAAATGTTTGGTTATTTGTGTCTGGCACTAAACATCTAAGTCTGTCATGCAGATGTTTCGATGATAGTCTTGCAGGTGTTGTGTTTTTAAATTATTGGGTTTTTTGGGGTCTGATAGTCTTGCAGATGTTGTGTTTTTAAATTATTGGGTTTTTTGGGGTCCAGATTACTAGAGGGTATTGTGACGCGCGGGAGAAAACAAGCATTAGATAATTAACACTTGCACTGCGGGCTGTTTTGATTAGCTACACAATAACCTATAATTTTGAATATATGTCGGATTGTATGGTATTTGTGTCAGATTGTTGGTGTTCGGGTTGTTTTTTATTAAAATTTTTAGTGTTAGTGAGTTGGTGAATTAGGGTTATTCTTTAAAGTTTGGGTGTTTGTAATTTAGTGGTTTTATGAAAAGTTTGAGTGTTGTGGTCTATGTTTTTTCCCCCTTCAAATTGTAGCGCATAAGGGGGTGGCTGGCCTAGATGTTTTTGTAAAACTTTTTATTTTAATCGTGTAGTAGGCAGACCATTGGGTTGTAAAGCATATTAAGAAAGGATAGGCGGGTCGGTGACCTTGGATTTTTAGGGGGAAAAATGAGGATGGGATCGTGGGTGGCTTCTTTTTTTAAATTAGAACAGGAGGGTAATTAACTTAGTGTTTGGAAAAAATAATTTTCGGAAAGTATATGTGGCTTAGGATTTTTTCCAAAAAGATTGAGAATGGGAGGATGGGTAGCCCGGGGTTTGGAGAAATGAACTGTTAAAAATTGATGGAGGGGGTGGAGTGGTGGCCTATTGTTTGTGAAAAATAAATTTTAGGAAATAGGATAGGTGGGTGTGTGGACCAAAACATAGGATACTTATACTACTATGATGTCTAGTTAATTCTGAATAAAACTGGTGCCAATCTCATATCAAATATGGCTGCCATGACGGCCAGCGTAAAGTTTTTAATTTTTGTTATTGCTATTCCTCCTGAATGGATGGTCGTTTTGACATGAGACTTTCACTAAAAGAGTTACTGCGATATCAAGTTGGTACTAAGTTTAAATAGTGCTTCTCGGACATCCAATATGGCCTCTCCGGTACCCATGTTTAAAATATTGTTATCGCAACGTCGCTTTAGCAGATGCTTTTATCGACATGGGTTTTTCACTAAACGGCTTTTTATTCTGTCTAAATGGTCCTAAATGAAAATAGTACCGTCCTGACTTCCAGTATGGCCGCCACATTATCATCTTGAAAATGTTGTTATCGCTACTCCTGAAAGGATGGTTGTATCGGCATGGGGTCATGGGGTTTTCTACTAAAAGAATTGGTCCTAAAAGAAAATGAACAACCAATACGGCCGCCATCTTGAACATTTTTTTTATTACTACTCCTGCTGAACTAATGATCATTTCGACATGGGACTTTCACTAAAAAGCTTTGTATAATGCCTAATTAGCCTCTGAATCAAAACTGATGATTTGACATCCAATATGGCAGGCATTTTGAAAAGTGTGTTATCGCTACTCCTCCTTGATCGACATGTTGTTTTCACTAAAAGTCTTCTTATGATGTCTAGTTGGTCCTAAATTAAAATGGTGCTAATCAGTCCTCTAATTTTATCTTGAAAATCTTGTTATCGCTACTTCTCCATAATTGATTGTCTTAGCGACATGGGATTTCCAACAAAAGACTTCTTATAATATGTACTTGGTCGTAAATATAAATGGTGCCGATAATACCTCAAAAATTACTGCAGTTGTAGCCATCTTGAAAAATATTGTTACAGCAACTTTTTTTATAAAGATATGGTCATGGACAGTGAGGATTTCACTAAAAGACTTCTTATAACCTCTTGTTGGTCCTAAGTAAAAGTGGTGTTGATGAATCGTGTCCATCTTGAGAATCATATTATCGCTACTCCTTTTGAAGAGATGGTCGTATCGACATTCAGGTTGAGTTGGCCACATATGAGAATGTTACCGATGTGACCACCCAGAATTTGAAACATTTTGTAACTGCCACATTTTCTGAACAAACTGCCATACCTACATTGAACAAAAAAAAAGCAAAAAAAAAAAAAAACAAACAAACATAAAAACAACCGCCTCTTTCTTGCAACTTATACGTGTCCTGCTATTATATGAAAATCATGCTGATCTGACCTCCAAAATGATTGCTTTGATGGTCATCATGAAAGTCTTTGTGTGGCTTTTTCTTTTGAACGGATGGTCGTATCGTCATGGGGTTTTCACTAAAATATTATAGCAGTAGGTAGCTGGTTCTGAATGAAAACGGTGCTCGTCTGACCTAAACATCTGAAGAATACCTTGAATGACGCTATTTCAATACGTTGCTTGTTTCCCCAAAAGATATTATAATATCTTGTACCAAAGTTAGCATGTAGGTATATCTTGGCACTCGTCTGAGAGAACTTTGTTTCATAATTTCTATCCATGATATCAGGCTAAAAGTTGAAGGTTATGGCAAAGAGTTTTGTACTGCACTTACTGGTATCTTGTGAATATGTTACATGTTGCTGGACTCTGTAAGAAATGTAATGTGTTTGTTATCAAATTTGGCATGCTGGATTTTCTCAAGAATACCAAAGACGGTTTCAGTACTCAGCAGCTAAAAAGAACTAAAGATAAAAGATACAGTCTTATCGTTGAATCCTAAAAATTCTTTTCAGCCAGTAGAGCATCAATCCCTTCCAGGTACTCTTGTATTTAAAGACTTTACGACTCTAGGTCTTAAAAATATTTAACTGAAAGAAAGTGAAACCAACAATGTAAGTTATATGAACAAGCAATTTATTTCCCTACAATACAAAGTGAAATTCAAGAGATACTTACAATATTGTGAATCAAATTCCAAATAATCCTAAATGTCCTAATCACAAGTCCAAAAATATAGAATGTTTCGACTGAGTTCCAATAGTCTTGAATGTCCTGATATAACACAATGATACAATCCAGAAAGTCTTTGAAGGAGTTCACACAAGTACAAAGTAATGTATTCATTCAAATGTCAATGAGCACTTTAGTAATTCCAATGAATATATATTAAATAGATAATCAGTTTCGAATTATATCTGATTTCAACGGCACAATGTAAAATCTGATCACAAATGGATTCCCACAGACTGACTAAAACAGAAATTAATTATTTGTTTACCAAATCCATATTTATACACATTTTCACTTGACCTAAATCAACATGATGTGAAGCAATAAAATGGTATAAAGAAAAATAGTCAAACTGTCAACAAGGACTGGCCTTGAACTCAAAAGCTAGTCAACATTCTGTTTACTAGTGACCAGAATCTAAAGTGCAGCTTACATCTGTGGACAAGATTTAAACACACATCATAGATTAAATATACATAACAACACTCTGTTTCTGGTTTATTACTAAAGAATACAAAATCTTTGCTTCGTTGATAATTACACGTGAATACGAGTTAAAATGTTTATGAAATTTTCTTCTGTCGGGACTGCAAAATTCCATAACAATGGCAATAATGAGCATATGTTTCAGAAAGACCACGTACATTATACATAAACAGACAGACGAAGGTAAGGATGGAATGAAAGATCTAAAATAGTACAAGAATAACGTTTAGAGAGCACATCAATATCAACTCATGTACTCTTAGCTATATAAACTTATATCGTCTATAAACTCTCTTTAAAATTTTTTAATCACGCATGTTGAGCTTTCTTGCTTTGTTTCTTATATGATGCCGACATAATATGCAGAAATTTCTATCTAATACTTAGTTAGTTCATTTTGATTAATTCTGCGTAAGTTCAATATTTTTCATAAACTAAGATAGCATAACATTTTAGAACTTATGGACAGATACAAAGTAAGAAAAATGTAATTTATACGTTAATATATGTATGTATATATATATATATATATATATATATATATATATATATATATATATATATATATATAAATTTGCAAAGTTGAGATACATGCATATTCTTAGTTTAAAAGCATCATATATATATACCTTCCTAGATTGGTCAGTTGTTTAACCTTTTCCGAAATTCACCAATTTAAATAGTTTATAAACACGTATTCTGGGTTTTTGTTATTGTTGTTTTTCTAAATAACAAGGTTTAATGTATTTTTCGCATAATTACTTACATTTTTCACATTTTAAAATAAAATGATATTCATCTTAAACTACATTTGGTGGTACAATTTGTATACATCCTATTTTGTTTTGGAATATTTTGATAAAGATCATGTTCAGTCAATAAGCCATGGGCTGAAATACACATAACAAATCTCTTAAACTGAATTGGTTCCATAATATATTACTTAGTACCAAACATATCAATACTTAGTACCAAACATATTACTTAGTACCAAACATATCAATAGAATATCTATATGATGAGTAAATCGTAATATTTTGTACAAATCTTTCGATTAATTATTGCCAAAGGTCGTGAAACAAATACAAAGACAAACATAGGTCATACCTACCTCACATAAATTTTAGTCAAGCAAAGTACATCAATTAATTTTAATATTTCAAGTTTCATAGAAATAATGGTAACATTATTTAAAACACAATTATCAGCACTAATAAGTTTGAATACAGTACTTAAACATTGTCAATTGTATCTTTGTTGAGAATGGATACGTTTCATAGTCTGAACATACCACATACTTTGTTGACTTTTATGTAGACCAAGAACTTTCTTGAAATATTTATTTTATTTTCTTAATATCCGGAGCTGGATTAAAACCCAAACTTCACAATAATAACACAGAAAAATGTTAACGCAGGTATCAAACAGATGATATATGGTTTATATCGTTAAAAGTTTTACGAATATTAAACAAAGACTTATTTCTTTGCGAGGTGGATTTGGGCTACATTAAACTTACCATTGTAAAATAAAATCAGAGGAATCTTGCATTGGACTTTATTTACCGCCATTTCTAAATACTACAGTGATCTTTGTTTACCCAGTTTTAAATTCAATTCATCACAATAAATTGATACGGTATTCAATATTTATTGAAAATTTTCAACACTATCACAAAAACTAACCACTTCAAGAGTATGCATTATATAAGAATCATGTTTACAAAATAATGACTCAACATTAGCATTGCGCTGGTGGGCAAATTCACAATAAGTTGATTAGGACAATAATAAATAATGCTCAGGATATTTTCTGTTTTATTTCAATTTTTAAAATGTATGCATTTGGGAAAATATGAAAGTTATATAATTGATTTCGACAAATGTAATTATTTTTGCATTTAACGGTATTCCCATTTTATTCTACCCACCATGAATGTATGCGAAAGACACATCACAGGATTAATCTAGATGTTAACATAGAACAGCAAAAACGAATATCAATTTAGCATTCCGAATTCGGTATTTTTTAAACATTGCCCTTGCGACTTTTCTTTTCAGAGCTTGTTTGGCTAATCTACTTAATAATGTAACCTCACACCACCTTTTTAACTTAGAAGGCTTTTATGTTACAGGTTACGACACCCGCTTTGCATATGTACAGTTAAGGTCTCGTTTTCCGAAGTCAGCTTAAGCAGGGCTACACGTGCCCTGTCTATTGTCGGTGGTTTTGAACTATGATTTCTCCAGTTTTCTTCTTCCTTCTTTTCTAGATCCACTTCACCAGCACTAATTCCTCTAGAAAACTTTAAAAATTAAAAACAAATATTTAAACGACTTGATGAACAATCGAGGGTGAATAAATTCAACAGACGAAGTTATTCCATCATATGAAGATGTTGCATTTGTTTTAGGAAATGCATGCCGTTAAATGTGTTGGAACAGATCGTTTCCAGGTACAGTCAGATACAAAAGTGTGCCTTTGCCCGAACGACTGAAATTTTTTTCTCCTTCAGTTTAAAACTGTACTTGCTCTTTTAAGGTAAAGGGAGAAAAACACTAAGATTGCAGAACTGACGAGAGAGAGAGAGAGAGAAAGAGAGAGCAAAAATTTTGTATGGTCATGAACTTGGCTGTATGATGCAGAACTAATAAAAATAAAGAAGGTATTAAAGTTGACATAAACGGCTTCAATATTCATGAAAGAATAAAAGGTAACCTTCCTTTAAGTATTGTATCATACATCCTGAGAGAGAGAGAGAGAGAGAGAGAGAGAGAGAGAGAGAGAGAGAGAGAGAGAGAGATTATATAAATGACTATAATATGCATTCTTAAATAACTTGTAACATTTATATACTTTCAGAGATATGTGTCTAACCCCTTGAAGGACTAAAGAAGGGCAAATCAGAATGCTGACAGTGGTACTTCTCTTGACATTTGTCATCGAAATGCAACTTGTAGCAGCAGTGTTTCACAAACCAGCATCCCAATTGTCGGAATCTGAACTTCAGTCTCCACCTATAGCTAACGTGGTTGAGGATAATGACCTCATCCGTGTAGACGACTCTTTGCGTTACTTGCTTCCGAAAAATGTAGATCTTGTGCCATTCATACCAGGTTATCTGAAAAACAATATACATCAAGGAATTACGAGCAGTGGTGCAAATAGAATACTCGAGCCTTTAAATTGTACTCTTAGCTTAAACAAATCTTCCATCTCCAAATTCAGACACGAGGTGTGGTACAATGAATGGAACTTTGTATCACTACATCTCACCTTACCTGCCGAAATTGAGGTTCTTGGTACAAAAGATGTAGTTGGACCTTTAGTTTGGGTTTGGACCTTCTACGGCAAGAAAGGCGCCCTAGAGTTCCTAAGTTGGCCGATAGAGTTTGGGATTTGGTCGATGGGATTTTTAAATGCGTACTCTGGAGATTTACCAAATTTCAAACTTAATGTTGCGGGTAAGTGTTCGAATCTGGTTGTTGGAGACAATCAAACCAATTATGCAATAAGCAGCGCACTAAAGGAAGCCGTTGACGAAATCACAAACTTGAGTGACATCTACGGACCGAGCTTTTGGTGTTTCAAAACAAGAATTTTCATCAATCCAGACTTCATATATTCTATGTGTCTTCATATGGTATGTCCAGTTGAGGCCTTAAAATATCAATGCTGCTCGAACTTTTTTAACACAGTAACACTAAAGAGGGAAGTTAGCTGTCCTGGAAAAGACAGAGACAGCTTAATATTTACATACGATGTACTATGGTGGATATTTCCAACAATTGTTGCCGTATTATTATTTGCCTTCTCTCCACTGTTACTTATGAACATGGCTTGCAGAGTTTGCAAGTTGACAGAGTCGTTCCAAATAAAAGGGATTGCGTCTGACCAATCATACGAGGAAATCATTGATATAGATGAAAAAAAATCCGAAAGTGACGAAAAATGGGTATTCTACACTGAACAAAAGGTGGTGACTATCTTTTCCTCTTTGTTTCTACCGATGGGACGACGTCTTATGGGACATGGGCGTAAGGTATCGATCGTCGTTCGAGTTCTCGTTCCAATCTTCAGCCTAAGTATCATCGTGTTGCAGATTATCCTCGATTGGATTTATCTTCAAAATTTTGTCATTGAGGGAGTCCAAAAAGGTGTTCCGATGGGTTTTCGTTCCATGATTGCCGGATTTAATGATAGCAAACGAAATTTTCTTCGCTACGTTGGTGGACCGTACATTGCATGTGGACTGTATCTTTTCATCACCTGCATCTTTTTGGCTCTGCCACCAGACCTATCTCTCTTTCTTGAAAGAGGCTTAAAGGATACCCATGAAGTCCATACCTCTGCAATCAAGCTTGACTTCCGATCGATTGAAAGACTAGGATCAGTTCCATTTTGTAATAGAAAGGGATACAGCAAAATCTACAGATTATTTTTGGCACAATTTTACATGCTGATTAATCTAAAATTCTGGAAAGAAGCCATTCAAATGCAACGGCAACGGTGGAACCAAGTCCAGGTCCAGAGCAGGTGCATTCTCTTTCTGCCATATGTTCTTGTGTGTGTCATGGAGCTAATTTTTTGTTTCCTCTACTACGGACTACCTATTCTACCATTCACAGTAACTATTATCAGAGCCTACTGCGGACACTTGTTGAAACTAGTCAAGAACTATAGACTCGCTATATTTAGATACATTGGATATCTATTGCTGTTTATAGTGACGGCAGCTGTATTGTTCTTTGTGTACATGTTCTGCACGATTTTCCTGGACGCCTGCCTCTTCTTCAGTCGAGTTTGTATTTTTACCTACACTGGAATCATCGTGTATCCAAAAATATCGTACGGATATCTCATATTTTCCTTCACCATAATCTACTACCTTTGGGACAGTGTCAAGGAGTACAGTGAAATATATCAACGGCTGTTGAAAGTTGTCATCAGAGTCTGTAAAGCTCTGGAGAAAGTCAGCAGAGGAAACAGGCTCGTGATATCACAAAATGGGACTGAAGGGATAAGAGGGAACATTTTTGAGCACGTGATTGAGCGGCATTGCCCTCGCAGAAAGCAAGTTTTTGTGTCACTTTTAAAGGTCGTCATAATCCTTGTTATCCTTGGTCTCTCTGTAAATCTCCTCATGAAAACAGATCAGTTTAAAGAGCTACACGTTGTCATGCACGTGGGCACTGCTCTCTTCATCTGCGCATTTCCCAAGATTCTTAGATCCATGTGCAGCAGTTCTGATCGCCGAATGAAATCGAAGAGACACGTACAGGATGTTAAGAAAACAGTGCGAGTCTACCTTGGATACATTCCTGCAAACTACGAATGTGGTGATGAAGCAGAAGACAGCGATACACCGTTAGTCCGTCAATCTCTCGTTCCTGTACGTCATGATAATCTTCCAATAAACTTTGGTAATGCAAATAGTCATGAATAACTGAATTAAAGAAAAACAACAAATATTGAAACAAACAACCAAACATAAAATATATTGTAAACTGTCTAAACGGAACAAATATTGAAACAAACAACCAAACATAAAATATTTTGTAAACTGTCTACACCCTTTGATCAGTGAATAATGCTGTAGTAGACATTCACTTGGAACAGTAAAGTTCATTGAAGTTGTATTGAGGTTGCATTGACTGATATTTTACGTTCGGATTGGACAGAAATTCAAAAGGAGCAATGACTCGAATTTAAAGGCTTGACTGTGTTCGAACCATATATAACAGCAGGACTGATTATATATGTGACGGATTTGCAGTATGACTCCTGAGTCACTTTCTTGGGGTTGGTGTGAGTATCTAGGAATTTGGTGAAGGGGAATGGAATATGCAGTGAAGACTGTGGGTATTTGAAATGGCGAGCCATTGCAGTTAATCTAGTGCTGTCTCGTACAAGCTGTTCTGTTCGTTTGTCCATATTTTGTGGTTTTGACTAGTTACGTCAGATTCTTCTAATTAAATTGTATACATAAACTATAACTAAAGTGTTTAATCGCAAATTGTCAGAAGCCGATGTTCGTCCGATGAAGCATAAAAGGTCTAAAGTCACATTTTTCAGACAGCGTTTCGAGAACATGAGTCACAGTTTTTAAAAACAAATTTTAATTCTTTAACAGCACACTAGTGTGACTCATCTGCATATATGCATGTGTACACATGGTTGTCTCAAGGAAAGCGTTTCATAAATAGTCTCTGCAATTCCAACCAAGACAAAAGGTCAGCTTTAAGGCCACTGGACGGATCGGAAAAGACATCTCCAGTTTTCTTCATTATCGTTTACTTCCTCTGATTTGAAGTAATTTAATACATGTACATTGTAAATGAGCAAATGAATAAACTGAGATATGACTTTCTATAAATAGTATCTAATACAACAGTTATGAACATTTTTTAATCTTTGTATTGCGTTGTAAGAGGATATAGAATGCCAATCACTGTTTCGGCGAATAAGGTTGTTAGATGATCTTGCCTGATTACTGAGCATTTTCTTTGTTTTTTAAGAAGGGGGATATGACATTCTTGTTTCTCACAAAATATTGTGATGTATTTTTGGTTTCAATTTTACTTTATTTTTATTGCAAGACATATAAAATTTCACTAGTTGAAAAGAAAAGATAATGTAATCATTCTTAATTCTTCCACAGGTTCTTTGAAGTCATTTTATAGTTGTTTGATGAACATTAGCCTCATTGTCTATTGAGTTGTGAATTTATTTCCTTTTCGTGCTGCAGAAATTAAAATCAGAACTATGCATGAAAATATTCCACCCCCACCCCCAACTCATTTCACAGGTCTGTGAACTATTATGTTTTACTAGCCATTGTTAACAATGAAACAGGAGTTTAAGGACACACCCATTTTTCCGCAGTATCCGTAAGTCGTCGTACTAAAGGAACACTATTGTAGCTTGCGGGTATCGAGTTAGATGTCTGCGTACAGCTCAGTTATAGTCATACTACTTACAATGTTTCAAGTCGCAAAATATTACACATGTGAACGCGTAGGACACACTATTTATTGACCCCTGCTTGCGGATTTAGTCAAAACATTTAGATGGAACTTTTCGTTAATTCGTAAGACTTTTTGAAGTCCGTTGTATAGTGTTTTGCTGGCTTATGATTTTGATTGGATTTGTTTTGCTTGATCATTTTTTTTTTCTTTTTTGTTCTGTATTGTCTTGTTTGGCTTAGTTTTATGTCTTCCTTTTTTCTACTTTCCAGGGGGTAACATATCATTGTAATTTAGATACATATTGGCTTTCTGTGTATCATAGGCAGAAAAATACTAGTCTTGTACTTCTTCAAGGTAACGGGGCACTAATTATTTTACAGCCAGAGAACCAGTATACTGATGGGGGAATAAAGAATAGGATACTAAATTTGTTTAGATGCGCCCATTGGCTAGTAAATGGATTTAATCTTTTGTTGGGTTTTTTTTTTTTTTTTGCATTATTAATTTCATGAACTTCACCTGTTTTCCGAGGCTGAAAAAATTCTCCAACTCTTGTGAATGGCAGGAAGTGTGTGGTTTGTTTGCCAATCTAATGCATACATTATTTTCATTTTTTAATATATTACCATTATTTTCTATGGGAAATTAAATAGTGGTGCGATCCCTAAAAGACTCTCAAAACCTATCGCGTTCCTAAAGAGTAAAGTACACGAGGTAATAAATAATCAAGTGTATCATATTTCATCTCTATTAACTGTTTTAAAGAGAAGAATGTATATTTACTGTCTGTAAAAAAGAAGAAAATAATATTTTCCGGTATGCCATAAACAAACCAATTTAAGTGCTGAATAAAATTATTTGCCACTTTCTTGCTGAGAACTATTTGTTTTAATCAATTGCTGTTGAATAAACTTTTTTGTGGAAAAAAATGTCTTCTGTTTTATTACTAGTTGAGCACGATCCGAATTTTATATTATTTTCTTGTCAATACATAGAAAGGGCGTATGAATATCCTCCATAAATATCTCAATTTCGTAAGCCCATGGCAGAATTAATATTAAATTGTTTATGAAATTCACATCATATATGTAGGACGCGTCGACCGTCTGCTCAATTTGATAGTTTCGCAATATCAATTTAAAGAAGTTGTAGTTATCTGTGGACTAATCGCTGCCTAGGTACCGCGGCGAGATGTCATTCTTGGCAGGTTAGACGCACGCACTTAACGATATGAACGGTTACGCGGTATGCAACTTCAATGAGTACTACATGGCAAAGTTAATACTATTTGGCCCCGGATATTGAAAATATTTTCTGTTCCAAAAGATGTTTAAAATGGGCAGGTTTTTCATATATCAAATGAGCGGATAGAAATTTGTCTATATACGGAAAGATATGCCAACATTCAAACAGTATGGTCCTAGATATCACACCCAAACATACTTATTCAGGGGCAAAAGGATCACATTCTTCCGAAGAAATGGTCGAAGCCCAACTAAACTCGTCAAGTTAAAGATCTAATGCGCCAACATACCTACTTACCAACCCACACTACAATAGCCTACATTACAATGCAACGCAATCCAATATCTACAAGACCTACAGACACATGGATATTAGGCGGAAAACATCAATAACCCCAAATTGCGTTATAAAACACAATTTTGCCTTTGAAGCTCTGTGGCTGACCATGTGCAACGTCTAAATCGAACCTGGGACAAAATCTGATCGAAATTTCTGCGGGAAATTCGTAAGTGTATATGGAAATATCTGTTTTTAAGAATGGGGGAAGGTGAAAACTTTGTATTCTCAGAAAGACTCAAAATACTTGATCCAACAAACTAACTGTATTAACTCTGGCTCAATGCCTATTCAGTCCATAGTTTTAATCCTTAATGGTGTTCGGGTTAGGTAGGTTTTATGATACTTGGAATACATACTTATATACTAACATTTATAATCTAGAAGGAATTTCTTAGAATTTTGTTTCTATTTTGTAAATCATATAGTGTTGTGTTTCCAACCAACGGAGTTACTAGAACGTGAAGGTAGAAGAGAGATAAACCATATACAATTTTGTGAACGGTACAGAGTTTATGTAATTTTCTTCTTTCCGATAACAGAAGCCAGCTATATTCTCTGTAAATCTTGTTAGTAGAAGCACTAGGGGTAAGTCCAGTTACAATTCTTCCCGCTTCAAGTTGGAGTCTTTCGAGTCTTAATAAGTCAAAGGCAAAACAATTATCCCATATTGTATCATCATACCCTAGGAGTAAGCGTTTAGAAGAGATACATTCTTTCTAAGTATTTCCTACCTAAATTGTGTTTAATGGACCTCAAAACATTCAGCATTTTGAATGCATGTGAATGTATAAAAAAAAAAGAAAAAAAAAAGAAAGAAAACAAACAACATTTTGGATGCATGTAAGCAGATAATATCAGTATGTTTCGAAAAGCTACCAGAGTTAGTGAATGTTAGACCAAGGTGTTTATGATGCTCAACAAATTGTAGAAACTCATTTTGAAATTCAAGCTCGGGAAGAACTGGGTCCAATTTGTGGGAAAACACATAACTTCGGGTTAAAACGTACTATATAACCATTGTTTGGACCATGAGTCTGAAGTTTCAAGATCGGAGTTAAGCACATATTCGATGTCGTTGGTATTAGATGAGGAGTAAGCTAGTGAACTATCATCAGCAAAAGACTTGTGACACTTATCAGATTATTAGCAATGGCATTGATATATACAAGAAATAATAATGGACATAGAGCAGATCTATGAGGGACTACAGCAAACACAAATTTATTAGATGATTCAGAAGTATCAACAATTACTTTTTTAAGTTGACTAGGAATAATTAAATGAGAGTCTTGTTTTGAATTTTTAAAACAAACATTTGTGATCAAACCAGACTGATCTTTATAAAGGAGATATTTTAATTCAAATGGTTGTAAATAAATTTAAATATAACTTTTTCCATTATTTTCCCGACACAGCTTAACAAAAAAATAAATCGGTAATCTGATGGATCGTTGGGATTCCCTTTTTTTAAAACTGGCATTACAATAGCTTCTTTCCGAATATTTGGAAATTCTTGTTTTCTTAATAATTTATTTAATAAGATGCACAGAAGTTTGGCAATAGCTGGGAGGCACATTTTAACATTCGACGACTGATCTTATCAAGTCCACAAGCCTTTTGAATGGTATACTTTTTGTAATATCTAAAATATCTTGTTCTGTAATCATTAGTTCTGATAATTTCGCATTCGACTTGTAATAAATCCAGGGAGTTCAATATTGGTATAATCTATTTTGGATATAGCAGTGTACACAGTGTTTAAGTATTCTGCTTTTCAACTGTGCTTCATGCTATGATAGGGTCAAGTAATGTAAATGATATGTCAGTGACCTCTTTGGGTCAGTTATTATATATTTCTTAATTACTGACTGCCATTATATCCCTAAGATTTCTCAGATTAGCGGTAAGTCCTTGTTTAGATCCCTGAGTATAATGCTGTTTTAGAAAGACTGAGGGCACACTCAATGGTAATATTTAAGGAATCCCAGAAACTCACTGCTGCTGATGGTGGTCTATAAACTACGCATATCAAATAATCACAACGCTGTGAAAAACTTCCTATCCATAAGCTTTCTAAGGCTATATCTAAGAGTTCCAACTGTATTCTACACATTACCTTGTTGGTGCTATTGACCATAATAACCCCACCCCGACCCCACCGCGATTGGACCTATCATTTCTGATTGGTTTATGAAAGCTTTCAATGATGAGGTCATCATCGTGTATAATGTCATCAAAATGGGTTTCAGTTATTGCAATTATATCAAAATCATAAAAATCGGTTAATATGTAGTCTAATTTATGAAGCACAGACCATATTTTTAAATGTACGAAATACATCGTATTGTCTGCTAGAGAAGAGTTGCTACATGCTAGAGATGATGATGATGCAACTATATGTGTCACATGACCTGGATTTATTTAAATATCCCATGAAAGCATAATTAAGAGTTAAATTCATATTACAAACATGACTACTGATAATACCAGTGGACTAAAAAACGCACATAAACAAAACTTAGAAATGATATTTTTGGTGGTATAATTTAAAGGTTTAAGATTGACTACCTCATGTGGATATTTGAAATTAAACTGTGTACACAAGAGTCTAATTGTCATTATTTGAAGTGATTATAGACATATAACCAGTGGAAGATTCACAAATAAAACATCGTTAAAGCTCAACATTTTGTTTGTATGCAGGCGTTTATCTCAACTGAGGAATAGCCAATGCTTATCCTATGGAAAATAATTTTGTTATATACCTACCAATTTTCTACCCAAGAAAGAGCCAGAATTTTATCGTCATTTCCTACAAGCAGGAAAACGATACTATCGTTTTCTAAACCCGTATTACCATACTCTCAAACGAGGCTGGAACAACTTTATCCTCAGGTTTCCTGGTCACAATAGCAGCGCCCCTAGCGACGGAATGCCAACACTAGCAGTAAGCAAAGCTCTCACAGCGACGTTAGTTAAGAAACCTTGATTTATATGTAAAATATGTGAAAGGTCTAGGCCATGTTTTTGTCACAACAACAACAACAAAAAATTATTCTTTTATTTTGAGGTAGTAAAATATAGCCAAAAGGTTCGTCTGAAACAAGATCGCCTTCGGAAATCGCGTACCAAAACATTACAGTTGTACAGTACCACCCATTTACGGAAGTTCATAAATGGCAACGTTAGTGAGTTTCCTGCATAATGGATGAATTTGAAATTATAAATGAGTAACATCACTCTCTGCAACAAATCTGTACCATCAAGCTCCAACAATTTCTCCAATTCTGTTGTAAATAACTGTGAAAATAATGTTGTCATGCCCATGTCAAGTTCCCGTCGGAGCCTCTCACACTGTTTTACCAGAAACAGTTCAACCTCTATCAATCTTAAAGAAACTTCCAGTCATTCAGTTGGTGAAATCTTCCGTGATGGAAAATCTGAGAACTGCACAATAACTGTAAATAATATATGAGACTGCTGCCCCCAAGCGTCGAAGAATTCGTGTTATTGACAGTGATGGTAGTCAAACTGAGCGAGCGTTGTTTCCACAAGCTTCATTCATAAAACTAATATTCATGCGCATGTCAGCTTTTCAAAAAGTAATTCGGTTTACGCTTTAAGATGAAGTTCGTATTAAAGAGGTTGAAATGTTTAGTAATTTCTTGTGTTTTTCAGCTTCATATAGTGATTTTATTAAATTAACTGAAAATTGATAGGTATATAACAAAAATATCATTATCACAGTCACGTTGTCAGCATAAAAAATCCGGATCATGACTCGACGTTTTGCGTCTCGTAATAATTGTATTAAATTATCTGAAAATTAGTTCTTCGCGTCTCGTAATGATCCGGATTTTCTAATGCTGACAACTCGACGTGATCCAGCAATCAAGATCGCGTTACCATGATTATATATATATATATATATATATATATATATATATATATATATATATATATATATATATATATATATATATATATATATACACTAACCATCAGGCAATAGATAAAGCAGATCAAATAGATGTGATAAGCAAGAACGACCCCTAATCCTAGCATCAGATAACTATTATGTTTCAGGCATGGTATCGGTCTTATTGAACCTGCCACAGTTATTATTATGATTAGGCAAAATAAAGCTAAATTAGAGACATAACTTATAAAGAATACAATATTACAGGTACTTGACATCAAGTATTGTACAAACATCATCGATTTAGGCATTGTATGTACAGGGGGTTACGGTTGTGAGGTTTAAGGTAGGAAGAAGCAAATTGATATATAGGAGTAACAAAATTAGAATGTTATGCACAAGATAGTAATAAGTTAATTTAAAATGAATAGATTATTTATGCATATGAAACATTTATAAAATAAGAGAACTTCAAAGGAACGCTAGATGATAAAAACTTAAACAATGGCCCGTTGTGATACAAACAGTTCTTAATACTCAAATCGGGGCCTCGGGTTTACGAGTGGTCTAAGGCGCTCACCTTTACAGATCACTCACACATCTCACCTCTGTCAGTGTGTCGTACAGTCAAAATAATGGTTTGACCCTGGACAAATTGCAACAGAAATGAAATCAGTTGCATTTAAGTTGGAAGGCTGTGTGGATTCACATCTAAAAAGTCCCCCAAAGTCCCATAGTAGAAAAATTGGTTAAGTAGCCATACTTAATTAACTAATCAATGTATCGGTCACAATTATATCAATAATTTAGTTTGTGTAAGATACATACATAACATAGTGTGTGATACCTCATTTAAAATCTCATTTCATTAACTTTCCAATACACTTTATATTTTGTTCATAGTATTCCAATTGCCACAGTTATGACAATTTTGTGTTCATTTTATTTTTTAAATCTTTAAACGCTTTTGAAATGTTTCTCATGATGATAGCTTTCTTGTGTTTAACGCTTCTTTCAACTGCACAACCAAGATTGTTACTGTTCTTATGCAGCAGTTTCTCACAGTACTGAACTACCTGGATACACACGAGGGTATTTCGCACAGTTTTATAGGTAATAATGTGGACCATAATGTCTTAACACAGGATGGTAAGAACACATTCCAAGAAATGGGTATAATTGCTGCCGGAACACCAGGGACAAAAAGAAAAAAATATAACCCTAAAAGTGCAAGTGCCTGCAAGGGATATACATGCAGTGTGATAAAAAAATATCCATTTCTACAGGAAGGACAGTAGCATGACAGTTAAGCTGATCTACGAGACACTCAAGGATGTAAATGTGAACGACATACTTCACCTTTTAACCAAAACCGGAAAGTCACACGGCCTCTCAAATCCCCTCGACCTTTATGGTCCGGTATGATGCAGACACTTCATCAATGAGAACACCTGGCAAGTTATCAGTTACATATTTTCCCATGATAGAGATATATATGAATGGTATGTCAGGTATCTACTGAACCATGAAGTTTCTTTGTTATCAAGGAAGAAAATACAGCTTTGTATCCGCTCTGACCTTTGACTAGATCCTTTGGTGGGAAGCAATGATAATCAGCCTAGAAGAAGGAAATCAAGATGGAATTAGAGACATTGCTTTTGAGGTTAGGTGGTCTGCATATTACTATGAGCTTTTTTGGAAGCATTGGATTGGACACATCATAGCAGGCTCTGGTTTGCATGATGTTCTAGAAGATTAATATGACAGTACTGTAGTTAGACAGATATTAAGTGGAAGGGCTATGGCACGAGGTATTCTTGTTCAAGGTACATTTACCTAATGTGGATCATCATGTGGAAGCAAAACAATAAATCTGCGTTTGGAGCTGATGAAGAGCGCAATAATGACACCACCTCTGACATGGTACGATTTGAAAAGGAAGCTAGAGAAAGTAATAATCAGATTGAGAATGTAAAAACATTTGATGATATTAACCAAGACATTATCCACATTGGAGAATCTTTCGATAGAGTCATGGACTATGAAACCAACTAAGATAGTTAGAAGACGCAAAACGCAACCAACAAAGCAGAACTGCCAAGCTATGGATATAATTCCTTGCATATATTGGATATCCTCCCTCGTTTTATTAAAGCTGAGAGAATGGGCAATTGTCATCTGCACCTGAGCTCTGTTTTAGATATGCTGCCTTATTTTGCCATCTCTGGACATAATATTCATGTAAAGTCAGCAAGAATATAACACCTTTCATTATAATGCGATTCTAGATATATTGTGGTACATATATGGACCCCATAAAAAAAAACATAAAAAGATATTTACCTAAACTAAAATTATGCATATACTATATCCTTGACTGGCATTTTGTTGATCCCCTACCCCTATCCCAGCACATACATGCATTCACTGACATTTCAATCATTCTTGCTATACCACAGTTCGGTATATAACATGGTTATCAATTCTATTCCTCAGCTGCCACATTATAGCTAGGGAGATATGCGTGCAGATGAAGTGAAGAAACATGGATTAGTCATTACTGTGTGCATATTTCACACAATCTGCAACTTATCAAAATATGGTAAAAGTGAATCCTAAGGGCAATTTGTTTGCACGTTGCATCAGTACATACATATGTGATGGATGATTTGGGAACAAAATCAGATTTAATAGAATTTACTTAATTTCACAGAATATTTTGTCAAATCTCATACTCTTGTATTTTGGATGTATCGCATACTGGTGATGATGGGTCAATAATGATACCTTCATCAATGGAAAAATAATACCTTTGTCTCATTAACTGCTAAACTCATGCTCATCAAAAATTGGATCTGTTTATATTATAAATACTGTATTTGAGAAAATTATAGTATACCATGAAGAATGGTTCTAGCTGTATCAAGTTGATAAAACACAAACCTGGCCATAGCACTCCCTTGCAAAAAATTTGAAAAAAAGATGTGACACACAACAGAAGGGCAAATGGCAAAGGTGGTGCCACATTCGATTTCTCAACAGATACGATGTTACGAAGCAAGAAAGAAGTTTTTTTAATGACAAGAATACAAGCAACGCTTCATAAACTTGCTTAGTGATAAATTACAAAAGAGTGGCTGGGTTACTCATCATACAAAAGGAGATGATGATCTCTTCATATTGTTTACTGCAGTAGAAGGTGTCAATGTGAAGGAAACTATTGCTGTAGGAGAAAACAGATTTACTAATACTTCTTGTGCATTATGCTGACATTACCACCCACAGAATCTTCGTAAGGCTTGAATGCAAAACAAAGTTCAATACAAAAATCAAAAGTCTGGAACATTAAAGCTATAAAGGAAACACTTGGTCAAAAACTGTTCGCCTTTATGCTCCCAATCTATGCATTCCTTCGATATAACACAACATCTAAAAGTTTTGGAATATGAAAAGGTGTAGCTCTACGAAAAGCACACAAGGATGTAAAATTTCAAGATCTCATTCCTACCTTTACTGTGATACATGCCAGTGCAGATGATGCAATTAGTGCAGGGGAACAGGCCTTTGTTTGCATGTCCAGTGGAAAATATGGATAATGACTGGACGGTCTCCGTTATGACAAATTGTGTGAGAAAGATGCAAACCGTAGCGCTTCTGTTCAGCCACAGAGTTTACCACCAACTGCTGCTGCACCAAGTTACACAGTGTAAGAGTGTACTATCAAATCTACCAGTGGATGGGTGTTCTAGATTTAAGTCCAGCAGAATGGGGTTGGACAATTGATGAGAGTGGAATGTTACATAAGATGGCTTATTTGACTCCAGTACCAAAGACACTTCATTAGACAGTTCGATGCAACTGCCAAATAGATTATAGTACCCTGAGATGTAGTTGTAAAAACACAATTTAGAGTGTTGAGCAGCCTGTGGACTTTGTAGAGGCACAACATGTTTCGACTTCCCACATCCAAAATTTTAAGAAGAAGAAGACGATGATTTTGAAGAAGATATTTATGTAATTTCGACTGGTGTTTATATGTTTGTTCATATCTTCATATATATCAAGAAAAAGAGTGTAAAATAAGTTTTAAATAGTGTATTAATTATATTACCATGTATGGAGTTATTAGCGCAAACATGAAAAATGAGCGTAAGTTAATTAGTTAATTAATTAATGTCATTTTTAATTAATTTCCCATCATTTGATTTTGTGGGACTTTTTATTTCTTAATCTATAGACCTTCCCAAGCATCATGCGACCAAAATCAATTCTCGTGCAATTTGTCCTTGGTCAATCCTATATTTTGCGTAAATTTACTGGGCTAGTGAGCTCGTGTGTCGGATCAACCAACGTGGTATGTGAGAAACCTTGCCAGTAGCTTCCCGAGGGTTGGTGGTTCTTCTCCGAGTCTTCCCGGGTTCTTCCTCAACCAAATATACTGGCCGCCTTGTATAGCCGATCATGTGCTGAAAATGGCTTTAACCCCCTTCCCGCACTACACACACACACACACACACACACACACACACACACACACACACACACACACACACACACAAACCCTTTAATACTCAAGTCGTAACTTACAGAAGACAATTGCTGATAATCTACTCCAGTAGTAGTCTGGAAAACTGCAAGATGCATGTTAAAAGGTTGATACATATTTTATCCAATGTAAATATATTGGGCTAGAGCCATGAAAATAGTGATATTAAGTTAGTCGAGGCTTGGGATAAGATGTACATATATAACAATATATAACTATTATGACAGTCCCTTTATCAATCTCTTTTTCATACCGCTGTAACTATCAAATTTTTTTTATAAAAGTGTTTGTCGATATTTCTCTGTACATATTTCTTCATTTTTGTTATGGTAATTTGGAATTAGTCTTCTTATGTTTAATAGTGTTTGTTAGAGGTAGACCATGTAGAATTTCGTGTTCTAGGGTTATACTGGTAAAGTCACCAAATTAGGTTAGATTCAGTATTTACATTAGATACTGTTTATTAACAAATTCATCTAAATTTTGTGAGTTAGTGGTCTATAAATTTCTTTCTTAGTAATGACTTTCTTTCTAGAACTACCCTCCGTATGTTGCATGTAGATCTTTCCATCAAAAGTCCAGTAGGATTCACTCTTTTTGGTCTTCTTCAATTTCTTAAGTACTTTCACCAGGTTGAAACGGTACATGGTCAGATCTTCTACTAAAACTAGGTTGTCAGGGTCGCCCTTTAGATCGTTCCTCGGACGAATAAGCTTCGATCTCACGTTATATGACTGGAACCAAATTATCAGCTGGACTTTCCCTCACTTATTTACTTCTCCAAGAATGTGAGCACGGTGAATATCTTCTGGCCCGACGTCCACGTGCTGCTTATCTTGAAGCACACGAAGAACGATATTCTCAGGGCTGTCCTTCTTAGGGTCAAACTGTACATTTAAAGTTTATATGCCCTTCTTTGTCATTACACCATGTATTTTGGCTAGTTAGGGGTTGGTATAGACAAAGCTTAACCTAAAGTGCAATGGAAACTGATTGGTAACCAAAAGATGTCCTCAGAATTTACTGATGTGTAAAACATTCCATATCAGCATCACGTGACCAATTATATCCAATTACATTGCAGAAATATCAGTCAATTCATAAAAATTACTATTATTATTATTTGAAAGTAGTATAGAAACATACATTCATTGATCACTTAAAAATGTTAAAATTCAAAAGAAATGAATACGTGGCAACATTTTACTTTTAATTCTCTCTGTTTATATACAACAGTCAAAAATAAATAGAGCAATCATATTTTGAGTATAACAACTTCATACAAGAATGCGATTTAAATTTCTGGACCACTCATATTTTCTAGACGAAAATAGCCTCTTGTCCAAAGACCACTCATATTTATAAAAAAATATATATACCCATATATATACCCTAGAGTGCCTGGACTACATATTAATTTCTTGAGTCAAGCGGACACATATTTGAAAATATTTACACAATATAATAATGGCACAAAGCTACATTGTGATAAACTCAACAGCCCTTAGAGAAGTGATGGAAATATTTAACGAGTTTAACATAAAAGCAACAAGCTCGGTAACAAACGATAATGTATATTTGTTTACAAGTTTTAATGGGATAAAAGTATGGCCAAAGCTAGTTGTGTTACAGAATAGCATATGGACGACAGTACATCGCATGTAGACTGCATCTTTTTATCACCTGCATCTTTTTGGCTCTGCCTCCTGACCTATCTCTCTTTCTTGTAGCAAAATGTTCTGATTATTTTTGGCACACTTTTACATGCTGATTAATCTAAAATTCTGGAAAGAAGCCATTACAATACAACGGCAGCGGTGGAACCTAGTTCAAATCCAGGGCAGGTGCATTCTATTCCTGCCGTATGTCCTTGTGTGTGTCATGGAGCTAATTTCTTGTTTTCTCTACTACGGCCTACCCATTCTGCCATTCACAGTGACTATTATCAGAGCCTACTGCGAAAAACTGTCGAAACTGATCAAGAACTATAGACTTACTATATTCAGGTACATCGGATATATAATGTTGCTTATAGTGACGACAGCTGTATTTTTCTTTGTGTGCATGCTTTTTTCATGATTTTTTGGGACGCCCGCCTCTTCTTTGGCAAAGTGTGCATTTGTACCTACACTGGAATCATGGTGCGCCCAAAGTGTCCCACGGACATCTCATCTTTTTCTTAAACATTATATACTACCTTGGGAGAGTGTCAAGGAGTACAGTGAAATATATTAGTGGCTGCTGAAAATTGTCATCAGAACAAGCATACCGTTACAGAAAGCCTACAGAGGTAAGATTCTCGTGGTATCACAAAACTGGATGGAAGGAGTAAGATGGGACTTTTTGAGCACGTGATTGAGCGCAATTGTCCTCGCAGGAAGCAAGTTTTGCGTCACTTTTAAAGATCATCATAATCCCTTGTCATCATTGGTATCTCTGTGAATCTCCTGATGAAAACGGACAAGTTTAAAGAACTACACGTTGTCATCCACATGGGCACTGGTATCTTCATCTGTGCATTTCCCAGGATTCTTAGCTCCATGTGCTACTACCCGAATCACCGAATTACATTGATGAGACAGATATAAGGTCTTGAAAAACAGTGTGAGACTACCTTGGATACATTGCTGCAAACTACAAATGTGGTAATAAACCAGACGGCAGTGATACACCGTTATTCGGTTACCCTCTCTTTCCTCAGCGTCATGATACCCTCCCAATAAATGTTGCCATTGCAAGTAGCCATTATCAATATCCTGAGGAGAAATAAAATACTTTGGAAAGTTTCTAAACCGAATGCCCGTGTGATCAGTAATAATTTTGGAGTACACAATATATCAGAGCAGGGTCATTGAAACAGTAATTGAGTTGCAAAGATTGATTTTATTTTTCGTATTGAACAGGAATTTGGAGGAGCCAGGACTCGCATTTGAAAGCTTTTACTGGATACAGAGAGTAAGCTACACTATATGCACCATGAACGGGCGAGAGCGAGCATGGATTAGCTGGACTTGAATAACGCGTTCGAAACGACTTCTGTCTTACCTTTTCTGTTTGTCTTTGTCTTTTTTATAGAATCTGTAAAAGTGATATTTCAAAACATTGGTCTAAAACAATTGCCTCCAATTATATCCATCACTACCAATTGGACTAAATTTTTGCATAAGTACTGTAGAGATGGAAAAATAGTCTTCCTGCTTTACATTATCGTGTACTGCCAGCCAAGGTTAGAGCTCAAGCGTTCATTAGGATGGCATGGCTTCATAGATTAGTGCAAACGTGCATAAGGCCGTCGGCGTGATGATTAAGGCTACATTGCCTAAGATTCTTTTCTCAAATACCCCGAATACCTAACACAAATTGTACACAGAATTTCAATACATTTTCTGAATGCTTGTTTCTTTTAAGTTCGTTTCACAACAATATAGTTGTATCATAGAATTATAGACCGAGTTGCCACTGTCTTAAAAGTCTAGTTTTAGTTTTTTTGGCTACTTCTGTGCGATATTGGGAAAGATTTCTCAAGAAATTCGCACATAATTATCAAAATGGTTTTCGAAATTTTTGATAGAAATAAACTGTAGCCAAATAGTCTATAGTGACGTCTAAGACAGACGAAATTCGATCAGCGCGGAGTAAATGTGAATACCAATTGAGGAAGAGCATAGACAATATATATATATAACGGAACAAGTTATAGAATACAACTTTACCACGAAATAAATGCGTATGATGTCTAATGTACTCATTGTGTAGGATTGGGTTGTGGTTTGTTAAGAAAGTTAATGGATTTATTTCTAAGATGAAGAAGGATATATCTTTTTATAAAGGGAAAGGCAATCGAAGTCAATGTGATAATTATAAACCAATTAAAAGTTTAAACTCCTTTGGCAAACATTTCACATTTATTCTTGATAGGAGAATTGTATGGGATTCTTAGGGAAAATCAAGTCGGATTCAGGCCAGGGTATTCAGCTAAAGTTCATCGTTTTGTTCTTCACGCTATTTCTGAAATATTAAAATGAAACATTATATACCTTCATCATCGACTTCAGTAAACCGTTTGACTGTGTGGAGGGTAGGGATGTAGATGACATTATTAGGCTACAATGTCAATGGAAAGATTTTCAGGATTATATACAACATGTATCAAAGTATTAGGTCATGTGTTTGTTTTGCACGAGAGCAGTGTATTTTCTTTTAGTATAATAAGGGAGTGAGGCAGGATGAAAATTTCTCACCAATTTAAATTTTCTGTGTTTTTAAATGATTTAGAAAGTTTTCTTCTTGAAAATAATTGAACTGGTGTGCACCTAGAACTTTTAGACCATATGATGCCATTTTTTTCTTAAAATTCTTTTTTGTTTTATTTTATGCTGATGATGTTGTCATATTTGGATTGACGACAAATCTGACCAGGATAATTTGAAAGCATTCTATGAATATTAAAAACTGTGGAAATTAAAAATATTCTCTACGAAAACAATTTTTTTATATATTTGGAACACGAAATGACGTAAAATATGAAATCACTATTAGTGAGCACGTGATTGACTTTTGTAGCGATTTTAAATACTTAAGGACCGAAGATTTGATACAGCAATAAAACACAAAGTTGATCAAATTAAAAAGCTATACATATACAGTACCAAGAAATATACAATTTGAATGTATTGATTTTGCAGTTTGCGTCTTTTCAATAATACAATTTTGCTTATTTTACTCTGTGGGTTTGAAGTGAGGGGATTTGAAAATATCGCAATCATGGAAAACTTGCATACTGAAGTTTTAAGAAATATTAAAACATTGCGAAAAAGCACGCCCATCTCTGTGCTGTACTCTGAACTATGGAGAAAGTCAATATATATCAATATGAAATCGCAAATGCCGGGGTCATGCATTTCGATTATTAACGGCATACATACTAAAGTATCTAGACTTCTTTATCAAATACATTTGTACGAGATTAATGCTGATTTAAGCACTTACAAATGGATGAAATGTATCAAAATTACTTTGACCTAATATTTTAAAATTGTAAAAGGTATTTTCTGCACAATAGCAGTTCTTCATAAGCTGTCAACATTTGTCACTTTTATAATGCAAACAATATCCTAAATTATACTCCATTAATTTATAGATCTGTGTTTACGTTATGCATTAGCATTGCGTCTTTCATATACCTTTGAGTACTCTATGACCGTTATTCGTATACCTTGATAATATCTAGCTTAAACCCGATTATTTACGGAGAGTGTTATTTCCATTTTCATATGTGTATTATAGCCACTTATGCAAACATTGCCACAAATATTATCTTTCTTTCTAACTATGATATTTGATATTTGAACCATTATTTGCATTGCTTATCAACAGTGCAATTTCAACTTCTTATTTAGTATTTTTTTTTTTAATTTGTATTTTTTCTTTTTTTTTGTAATATGATATTTAAATTAGAAAAGAAATCGTGGTGCTCTCATTTGCCATCTGTGTGTGACCTGAGAGATTTGCATTAAATAATGATCTGTTCCTCTTCTGTTGATTAAAATTAACATAAGCATTTGTGTAAAGAACAAGAAGACACTTTATAGTATTTGTCATTATCTTCTCTAATTTGGGCCAAGAGTCTCAATGATTGCTCACTCTAACTTGGGCCAAGAGTCTCAATGATTGCTCACTCTAACTTGGGCCAAGAGTCTCAGTGATTGTTCACTCAAATTTGGGCCAAGAGTCTCAATGATTGTTCACTCTAACTTGGGCCAAGAGTCTCAATGATTGTTCACTCTAACTTGGGCCAAGAGTCTCAATGATTGCTCACTCTAACTTGGGCCAAGAGTCTCAGTGATTGTTCACTCAAATTTGGGCCTAAAGTCTCAATGATTGTCACTGTAATTTGGGCCCAGAGTCGCAAAGGGGTAAACAAAAGGGGAAACTAACTGTACTGTTAGTGAACGCTATGAAAAGTGCAGAAAGTGAAAGGGAAAAATCCGATTAAAATGTCTGTCTATAAATTTTAAAGGTCAGGAATATTAATTTCACTTCAGCGTTACAAAAATCTGTGTAAACAGACGTACCATAATGGACATTACTGAAGTCACTTAGTCATTTCCGGTTTGACGTCAGTATAAGAGTTTCGAGTTGTCCACCAATTTCCTGTGGCAAAAAATTTCCTTTCTTTTAGATTGATGCATCAAAACTCCCGGAATAAGGATGAAAAGGAAGTATTGTGTAAATGTTTTACCAAAAAACACCCTATATAAAATGCAGAATATGAATATAAACGAAGACACTAATCGCATGGCAAAAAGGGACGATGATTATCATTGAGTCTCATAACGGGAAGAGATGAAAGCTTATTTTCCCATTAGGACAAACATAGTATTTGATAGTGTAGTGTTTTTTAAGATAATAAATCTACAAAATAAGACTCTAGCACAAGAAATTTAGGGCGCTATTTGTATCTATCGATGGATAAATATAGAGCAATATGGAAATAAACAGACAGACAGCTAGATGGTGGTTATATAAATAAATAGTTACACTAATAAATAAATACATACATACATACATACCAAACATACATGAACATATAAGTATAATGAAATACCGATTGACTAAGAGACAAAAAATGCTTAATGAATACATGAGCGTTTTGAAAGGCGTTCAACTTTCATTCCCACAAACACGACTCATTCCAGAATTTAGAGGGCGAGATAGGTATGATACGTACGAATGAATTATTTGTGTGCATCTTGTAATGTTCAAACTCAATACTCTTTCTTTCTTCTATGTTACACGAATCTCACCAAGATAACCAATCTCTCTCTCTCTCTCTCTCTCTCTCTCTCTCTCTCTCTCTCTCTCTCTCTCTCTCTCTCATTTTAGCAAAATCCTATGAATCTATATTGTAGCGTACAATATCGCTGCGTTATGTAATTCACATCACCGGTGTACCAGTTCAGTAGTTATCCTATGACCAACTCTAAATGCGGGGTAATGACAATTGGAATTAAATATTAAAATGACATCACTTTTGCCTTTGTTTAATCCTTTTTTTATAACATTGTTTCCAAACATCTTAGATAAGATCTTAGCAATCCCAGAAGACACAAAAGTAAGGAAGTTTATTCTAAAATTACATCACCATTTTGTTTCGGTTTTAGACACAGCAAATCGGTACAGAGCTTGCAAGGTAAGTGAATTTGATTAAGTTTGTTCTTGCTTTCTTTATTCCTCAAACATTCCACAAGTGTGGTTATGGCAACAAAGTACGTGTTATTGTCGTCGTCTTCGTTGTTGTTATTGTTCCTACTTCTATTCCAGGGTTATCTGTGATGTGTCCATTGTTGGTGGGTTTAAACTATGGCTTATCCAGTTTCTCCTCCTTTCTTTCCAATGATCACCTCATCACCACTGAGACGGCAATGGAGATTTCAAAAATATAATTAAAATAAATTGCAAAGACTTGATGAATAATCGAGGGTAAAGAAATAAGCAGATAAATGTATTTCCTCATCAGTTGGTGATACATTTGTTTTAGGAAATACATAGCGTTAAATGTGTTGCAACAGATTGCTTCCAGATACAGTCCAATATAAGAATCTACCATTGCCCAGGAGATTGAAATTCTTTTCTCGTTCAGTTTAAATCTTGGCTTGCTCTTTTAACACAAAAGGAAAGTACTCTAAATTGGAGAACTGAACCAAGAAAGATAAAACTGAAGAGAGACAGACAGACAGACAGAGACAGAGATAGTCAGAGAGGGAAGAA
This sequence comes from Margaritifera margaritifera, assembly GCA_029931535.1. Classification (NCBI taxonomy): domain Eukaryota; kingdom Metazoa; phylum Mollusca; class Bivalvia; order Unionida; family Margaritiferidae; genus Margaritifera; species Margaritifera margaritifera. Next base: position 2,528,577 of record JAQPZY010001396.1, on the reverse strand, counting down.
ATCAAAGTTTACATAAACGACTTAAATATTCAAGAAATACTAAAAGTTGACCTTACTTTAAGCACCGTATCAAAATTTAGAGAGAGAGGGAGAGAGAACCTGATAATTTAAACGACTCTTATTATGCATACTACAATGATGAGTAACGTTCCTATACTTTCAGAGGTAGGTTTCTAACCCCTTGCAGATCTAAAAAAGCGCGAATCAGAATGCTAAGAAAGGTACTTCTGTGTGCAGTGTTCACTGGGATGCGAATTTTTGGCAGTGGAAGCACTCCAATACCAGCGTCGCAACTGACTGAACATCTGCTTCCAGTAAATGTAACTCTTCCCCATTCGTACCAGGCTCTATGAAAAACTATATGTTGCATCAAGGAATTACGAGGAGTTATACAAAGAAAATATACAATCCGTTAGATTGTATTCGTTTAAACAAATATTCCATCTCCAAATTCAGAAACGAGGTGTGGTACAAAGAATGGAACTTTGTATCGCTACATCTCATCTTACCGGGCAAAACTAAGCTTCGTGGTACAAAAGATGTAGCTGGACCTTCAGTTTGGATCTGACCCTGCTATGGCAAGAAAGGTGCCCTGGAGTTCCTAAGTTGGCTGATGGAGATTGGGATTTGGCTGATGGGACTTTTAAATGAGTGCTCTGGAGATTTACCAAATTTCAAACTTGAGACTGAGGGTAACTGTTCGAATCTGGTTGTGCGAGACAAAAAAACAAATTATGAAATAAGCAGCGCACTAAAGGAGGCCGTTGAACACATCGCAAACCTGAATGAGATCTACGCACCAATTTTTTGTTGTTTTAAAGAAAGAATTTTCATCAAACCAAACTTCATATATTATATGTGTCTTCATATGGATTGTCCAGTTGAGGCCTTAAAATATCAATGTTGCTCGAACGTTCTCAACCCAGTAACACCAAGGAGGAAAGTTAGCTGTTCTGGAGAAGAAAGGCACAATTTAACATTTATATACGATGTACTAAGGTGGATATGTCCAACAGTTGTTGCCGCATTATTAGTTGCCTTCTCTCCACTGTTACTTATGAATATGGCTTGCATAATTTGCAAGTTGACAGAGTCTATCCGAGAGCAAGCGATTCCGTCTGCTGCATCATACGAAGAAATATGCGATGGAGATTATGAAAAATATGAAAGTTATGGACGATGGGTATTTTACTCTGATAAAAAGGCGGTAACTCTTTTTTCCTCTTTGTTCCAACCGATGGTACTGCGTCTTATGGGATACGGGCGTAAAGTAACGATAGTTGTTAGAGTTTTCGTTTCAATTTTAGCCTATGTATCATCGTGTTGCAGATTGTCCACGATTGGATTTATCTTCAAAATGTTGTCATTGAGGGAGTTAGAAAAGGTGTTCCGATGGGTTTTCGTTCAATGATTGCCGGATTTGATGATAGCAAGCGAAATTTTCTTCGCTTCGTTGGAGGACCGTACATTGCATGTGGACTGTATCTTTTCATCCCCTGTATCTTTTTAGCTCTGCTACTTGACCTATCTCTCTTTCTTGAAAGAGGCTTAAAGGACCCATATGAAGTCCCTACCTATGGAATCAAGCTTGACTTCCAATCGATTGAAAGACAAGGATCAGTTCCATTTTGTAATAGAAAGGGATACATCAAAATCTACAGATTATTTTTGGCACCATTTTACATGCTGATTAATCTAAAATTCTGGAAAGAAGCCATTCAAATGCAACGCCGACGATGGAACCAAGTCTAAGTCTGGGGCAGGTACATTCTCTTTCTGCCATATGTGCTTGTGTGAGTCATGCAGCTAATTTAGTGTTTCCTGTACTACGGACTACCTATTCTGCCATTCACAGTAACTATTATCAGAGCCTACTGCGGACACTCGTTGAAACTAGTCAATAACTATAGACTCGCTATATTCAGATACATTGTATATCTATTGTTGTTTATAGTGACGGGAGCTGTATTGTTCTTTGTGTACATGTTCTCCGCGATTTTCCTGGACGCCTGTTTCTACTTCAGGCGAGTTTGTATTTTTATCTACACTGGATTAATCCTGTATCCAAAAATATCCTACGGATATCTCATCCTTTCTTCACTATAACATACTACATCTGGGAAAATGTCAAGAAGAACACTGAAATATATTACCGGCTGCTGAAAATTGTCAGCAGAATCTATATACCGCTGCTAAACGCCGACAGAGAAAAGCTTCTCGTGGTATCAGAAAATGGGACGGAAGGAGTAAAAGAGGACATTTATGGGCACGTTATTTAGCGCCATTGTCCACGCAGGAAGTAATTTGTTGTGTCACTTTTAAAGGTCATCATAATTCTTGTCATTCTTGATCACTCTGTGAATCTCATCATGAAAACATACAAGTTTAAAGAGCTGCACGTTTTCATGCACGTCGGCACTGCTTTCTTCATCTGCGCGTGTTTCAGTATTCTTAGGTCAATGTGCACCGGTTCCGATCTCCGAATGAACTTGAAGAGACACAGGCAGGATGTTACGGAAACGGTTTTAGACTACTTTGGATACATTCCTGCAAACTTCGAATGTGCTGATAAAGCAGACAACAGTGATACACCGTTGGTCCGCCACTCTCTCGTTCTTGAACACCATGATACTCTCCCAATAAATATTGCCTCTGTAAATAGTCATAAATAACCGAACGTAAAAAAAGAAGAAAGAACAACAAACAAACTTGAAATATCTTGGAAACTATTTAAACATAACATCCTTTGTATAAATTAATAATGCTGTTGTAGACAGTCACTTGGCACAGAAAAGTTCTTTAAAGAGTCTAATATTTTGTGTTCTGATTGGACAGACATTTAAAGTAGAGAAGGTCTCGAATTTAAAGGCTTGACTGTATTTAAACATGCATTGCATAATTAAAATGCATACTATGTACACACTCTGCATTATGAATGCACGAAAGCGAGCATAGATAAGAGTTCCTAGAGTAGAAGGACTCAGTTTCCTATTTTGCTTAGATGAATGCAAGGGTGCATAAGGATAGCAAAGACTCGATAGATGATTAAATACAAATTTCTGTAAGTTTTTTTCTTAATCATATCGAATTAGTAAAACAAATGTTTCAAAGGATACTAAAGTTTGACTGAACGCTCGCTCCTTATGAGTGCGTTTCTCAAGAATAGATGATATTCATATTTAAGAATAAACATTGCATTGGTATCATGAAAGTATAGACCAATTTATATCGCTCTATTATATCCATATTTCGCATCGAAATAGCCATACGATTGAATAGAAAAATGTCGAAATTTCACATAGAATCACATTGTATCCAAATAATATAAGCGAATTGCAAGACAGAGGAAACTCGGTCCACGTGGTATGATATCAATTAATAAAGAACAATGGCAATATGGCGATATACGTTTTTTTTTACTTTTATAATGAAAAAACATACTAGATTCATCAGAGATGAAAATCAGACACTTATGATAAAGTCTACTCATCAGGACATGAACACGGCTCAGTAATAACATTGTAGTGTGATTTACATTTTGTATTAAAAAGGTGGTTAAAATGAATATTGGTATTTATGTTAAGAACATAAAGACACTTTATCATATTTACCAATGCAGTGTCTTATCTACTTTCGTTCCAGAGCCTCACTAATTTCTCAGACAATGCAATAGTTTTCCTATATAGCATGAATATATGCATGACCCTAACTTAGTTTCTAACTGTTGTGCTAAAAATCCCCGTACTTGCCATGATGGATACATGTGATGGATACATGTGACGTCACTGAGTCAATTCCCGCTTGTTGAGATTAAAGGGGGTGTGTGGTAGTCCATCAAATGCCTTCTTTTTTTCAGGACTGATATAACAAAACCCGCAGAAAAGGATGATAAACTAAGTATATTGTATAAAGGTTATGGGCAAAGAACAATATGAAGAAACTACAGAATATGATGATAAACAACGATATCGCCTTTCACCATGGGATCATAATTATCACCGAGGCATCACGGAAACGTATAATTTCATTCTAGGAGACCGTAATGCCGTCTATATATCAATGTTTTCTACCATGAAATCAAATCGCATTAATCAGACACGTCTACACTTGTCGTCATAACATAAATAACTTAGTGACGCTATGGAGTGGACTATCACTATTCTTAACGCCTAATAGATCATACAAATTCTGGGATATTATCTGTAACAGGATGGTCGTCGATGACGGAAATTAATACAAAAAGATCAGCAATCCTTAGATGATCGTTACAAAAGCACCTTGTATGCACACTTGACACGTTATAAACCGTTTTTATCGATAGTAGTCCACACTCCTGTAATTCATGTTATCCACACTCTTTTTAAAAAAACATCAGGAATATTGTGATATCCTCCGTATGCGTGTCGGTCTGTCCGTTACCAGGGCTCCTCCAAAACCACTGGTGGAATTTCACCAAAATGTGTTGTTATGCTGCCTGTATGGTGAAGATCTTCAAAAGGGGTGGCATTTGGCTCCAGTGCCTGGAGTCCCTGCGAGGGTGTCAAAAATATAATAACCAAATTTTATATAGGTAGCCATAGCAGCAAGGCGCATCATATATGATTTTGCATTTTGACCCCCTAGTCACTGTCTCGAAAGTGGGTGTGAGTACAGAGAAAGGGAGAGAGGGGGTTTGGAATATGCAGTGAAAACGGTGGGAATTTGCAATGCTCGCCATTGTAGTTGTTCTAGTACTATCTTGTAAAAGCAATTCTGTTCGTTCGTCCATTTTTTTTTAGTTTTGACTATTTACTTCGGTTTCTTCCTATTCTATTGTATACCTATTAAGTATACCTGAAGTGTTAAATCACAAATTTATAGAACCTGTCGTTCGCCAGAGGTAGGATAAGAGAGTCTAAAATCACATTTTTTTTCAGACAGCGTTTCGAACAAATTAGGGAAAGTTTTTTTACATTATAATTGTTCAACAGCGCACTAATATTACTCTTCCACATATATGCATGTGTACACGTGGTTGACAAATAAAGTGATTCATCAATAACTTCTACAACTCACAATATGACAACAGGTCCGAGCTTTAAGGTCACTGGACTGATCGGCCAAGACAACTCCAGTTCCTTCACTATCGTTGACTTCCTCTGACTGAACGCAATTTAAAACATGTACATTGTAAATAAACGAAAGAAGAAACTGATATATAACTTTTTATACGTTGTATAAAATATAAGTCTTATTAACTTTTTTTATATTTTATATTGCCTTGTAAAAGGCTACAGAATCTTAAGCACTCGTGGTTATATGTTTTCTTTGGTGATGTAAATATGAACATAATTTTATCAATTAAAAATCTTATTGTTATTCTATAACAAAATGATTTAAAACAATCCATAGAATATAACAAATTAATAGTAGTACAAGATCTTGGCTGCTTACTGAGCATTTTCTTTTATTTTTCAGATTAGAATACGACTTATTTGTTTGTCACATAATATTGTAATATATTTTTGTTTTCAATTCTTACTTTGTTTTTATTAGAAAATGTAAAATTACACTATATGAAGTAGCAAGATCATGTAATAATTGCTAATTCCTACACAAGTTTTTTGTGGTCATTATATGGTTTTCTTTCATGAACATTATCCACATTGTCTATTAAATTGTGAATTTATTTCTTTTTTATGCTGCAGAAACTAACATCAGAACTGTACATGAATATAGTTGATTCTTTCCCCAACTCATTTCATAGGTCTGTTAACTATGATGTTTGTACTAACCAGTGTTAACGATTAAAAAAGGAGTTTACGGACACGCCCAATAATCCCTCACTATCCCCAAGTCGTCATAATAAAATTAACAATATTGACCAGCTGCTTTTGCATTTGACTGTTAGATAAATGTCAGCCAGTTGAACAAGTGAGCAATCTCAGGTCCCCTTGGACCTCTGTTGTTTTATATTTGTGTGTGTTTCTACCATTATATTTGTATTGTATATACCCTATAAATAACTTTAACACCTTTACTCTTTATCTTTTATCATGTTGGACTACATTCTTTTGCATTATTTCAAGGGTTTGTCTTTCTAAGGTTTATTGTAGTTTTTACCTTAACATTTGTAGAATTTAATAATCGGCACAATATAACCAGGACTGTGCTGATGTGCCGTTAAACCCTATATATATACATACCATCTGGCATTGAGAACACAAAGTGAATTTAAATGTTCCATGTATCTGTTGTTTTGTTTTTGTTTTTTATTTATTTATGCATTTATTCCCCAAAGAGGTAATGTTAGTGTTTCTGTCATTGATAGACAATGGTCAAATAGTTGTACAGACTCAACGCACGGGGTCCTATAAGGTGTAAATTTTATTCATTAAAATAATTTGCCGCAAGAAACTTCAAGAACTGCAAGACCCATATCAAATTTATTCAACTGTCAAAGTTATGAAAATTTATTGACTTGAAAAGAACATGTACTTAACATGTTTTCACAACTTGAAAAATTAGAAACTACTTGACATGCGTAAGCGGATGAACTAATTTACCATTCGAATGTATAAGTATTGACGTGGGAGCATTTAGTCTACATGAACATTGAGATTTTCACTAGATCTGTTTAAAATGATGTTACAATATGATTTAACAAATGCCAGAATTAAATGACCTTCCCTCGCTAAAACTGGCTCTGAATACATTGTATAGAGTTAAAAGTACAAGGCAATGCCAAATGTTCTCTTTCTGACCCCATTGTAATCGTGTTTACAAATTTCTAATAAAATAGCACACTTTTCTGCAGAAACAAAATCAATTAAAAAAATATAATGTATTCGGTCTATCGATCAGACTGAAACTTGTCATTTCCGTAATCATACGTCCCTCATATTATGTTATGATGTCCGTCTGTCCGATTCCGTCTCCACACAATAAACTCGAGTTTTCCATCATCTATGGGCAACAAACTTTTTGGGTAACTTTCACTTCGGGTAAGAAAGAACCCTATTGATTATGAGTCAAAGATCAATGTCACTGTAATTGAATGCACACAAATGGGTTTCTTATTATAATTCGAGTTTTCCACCATCTACAGTTACCGAATTTCGTAGATGGCACTTGAAGTAACGAAGAAGATTATTGATATCAGGGTGACAAGGTCAAAGGTCAAGGTCATGGTAACTGAAAGAAAGAAAATGCCTTCCGCACAATCTACATCATGTACCTGGACTATACTTTGTGGATGACTTGCACTTGTAGTAAGGAAGAAGCCTATCGATTTAAAGACCCAGATGTAAATGTCAAGGTCACTGTGACTGAAAGAAGAAAAATGGTTTCTGCTCAAAATTTTCATTGATCGACACATACCTTCACCAATATTTGTGGATGACTTATACGTTAAGGAAAAAATGAACCCGACTGACATTGTGATCCAAAGATCAAAGGTGAAAGTCTTTGTGACAAAGAAGCAAAATGTTTTTTTGCATAATAACTTTAACTCTAGAACAATATGGAGGACATGCAGGTAAGGTATGAAAGATGTCTATTGATATTAGGCTCAAAGGTCAGGGTCATTGTGGCTCAATGAAAAATGGGTTTGTAGAATAACTATTACTATAGAGTAAGTTCCTGGACCAAACTTTGTGGATGACTTGCATTTAAGTTAATAATAAAGCCTTTAGATTCTGTTGTCTAAAGGCCAGAGGTCACCGTCATGGTAATTCTAGATCTGATAAGAAAATAATGGTTTCTGTGCATACAATTTAGTTCAAGACATCATACCTTTGCCAAATGTCGAGGTCACTGAGATTCGTTGGTCAGTAATCTCCAGAGTCAACCATACTATAAGAGTGCCTCCACGGGGCGGGCGTGTAATGAGTCGTTCACGGTACTCTTTTCTTTAGTATATATGGCTTGTATTTTAATTTCATTGATACACCTTATTTACAATACATTCATAACATATATATGATCTGATATGAAAATCAAATCCTTTAATTCTGTCTGTCTGTCTGTATGTATGTATGTATGTATGTATGTATGTATGTATGTATGTATGTACGTATATATGTATGTATGTATGTATGTATGTATGTATGTATGTATGTATGTATGTATGTATGTATGTATGTATGTATGTATGTATGTATGTATGTATGTATGCATGTATGTATGTCTACAAACAATTATAAGAATTCAAAGTAAAGAAGTAAAAGCACTAATTATATAATTTCGCACTTTGACTAAGCGAAAATCCCAATCTAAGACAAGCGCCTCTTTATCAAGATTTGAATATAATTGTCATATGATACGAATATGTGGATATCAGTAGACCCGTATTGGCTGTTGTTGTATTTTTGATTGTTCAATAAATTTAAATTTTAAAGGCAAATGTTAGAATTAATATACAAGCAGCCACGCCAATTATCTCTACTCAGGTCAATAATTTACTATCTATATTCCTTCCACATTGATTGTAAAGAGAACCTTTGATGAAAAGCAACGTAAGGTTTATTTTTAAGAAAATGAGCAAAGTCACAAATGATTGTTTCATGATTTCTTTTAAAACCTTTTAAAATGGTACATTACAAACTGCAAAAATTAAAAAAAAAAAAATAAGGTTATAAAAAGCAATTTTTTAACAATATATATATAAAATCTCGGCTCGGTGGTTGTTTTGGTGTCCAAAATTTTGGGAGTGTTGGGATAGGCTGTGGTGGGGAGAATAAAAAATAGGGAAAATCTGGATATGAGAGAGACAGAAGTGTGTGTGTGTGCGGGGGGGGGGGGGCGGTTGATACATATATACATACAAATCATACGTCAGAAAATTCAAACCGCTGCCAATTACAGGAAGACTTACCTAGTAGATTATTCGTCCCTTATCCAGCTTCAAGTTCATTCATTCCAATTTCATGATTAATGTATGAAATGTTATCGTTGAATTTGAGCGGGGGGCATCAGACAGCTAATGAAGACCGAACCGTGATTTAGTCCAAACCAATCATGATTATGTTATCAGGGCAAATTATCTAGCTAAATCAAAATTGGCGGACGAGGTTTTCATTGGATACATCATATTACCTTGTATAATAACGGTATTTCATGCAAAGCAAAAGCAAAACAAACAACAAAAACAAAAAAAGGTAAAGAGAAAGACCCCCCCTCCCAATCACCCCCCCCCCCATAAATATCTGCTCGATGCGGAAATTTCACCCTGTCTGGAATATATATAACTTAATTTTACTCTTCGACCCAAAAGCATTCAATTACTAAACCTGACTAGTCAACTCGTACACTCCAATATTACGTGCCTCGTACACTCCAATATTACGTGCCTCGTACACTCCAATATTACGTGCCTCGTACACTCCAATATTACGTGCCTCGTACACTCCAATATTACGTGCCTCGTACACTCCAATATTACGTGCCTCGTACACTCCAATATTACGTACCTCGTACACTCCAATATTACGTACCTCGTACACTCCAATATTACGTGCCTCGTACACTCCAATATTACGTGCCTCGTTCAACCGATGGCAACTTTTTCTTTCCAGCATAACCTTCCAGGTAGTACGGTAATATTTGCATTCGGTGGCTGTTTGAATGGTCGGTCTCTTAAAACTGTTCAAGTTTACGATTACTTCAAAGGAAACTACTTTCTTTGAGGAGACTTTGTCTTTCGCAAATCCTATTTTTGTCATACTAAGTACTTTCATCACAGAGATGCAAAGTTTAATTCAACTAGAGCAAGAAAATAAAGAAAAATGTATTGTAAACAAGCGGACGATTATCAAAAAGTACAAATATCCAAATAATTGTTAGTCTCAGTCATATAGAATGATGATAAATTGAATTAAATATTTCATTTTGGCCTAGGTTTGTCCTCGTTTAATTTATCTTCATAAACCACGTAGTTAAGATATGTGCGTTACATGAATTCACAAAAGTAAGGAAGTTTTTCCGGAAGTACAGGACATTGTTTCAGTTTCCGTCACGGCGCCTGGACTTTAAAAAGATCGAGAGTAAGTTTTCAAGGTAAGTCATTGGAATTAATTGTGTTCTCTCCTTCTCTCTTTTTCTTTATTTCTTTCACTCTTAGTCCCACTTTTTCCTTGTCCCTCTATTAATAACTTGTCAGGAGGCAGACAGGCAGAAGGCCCCAACACTTGTAATATCCAAGGCTCACATCACTGTACATGAACAGTCCATATATTATATACATATCGTGATATTTACATGCTAGTCAGGGGAAGAATGAATATATATATATATATATATATATATATATATATATATATATATATATATATATTATATACAAGAAGCGATGGGTGGGGGGGGGGGGTGGATGGACAGAACTTACAGAACGGTGTCAATTGGATCTTAATTTCTTGTGAGTGGTATATACAGTGTCGTTTGTGAGACAGTCCACATCAGAGCACAGCGCACCAGTGTAATAGGTATCCTTAAGACCAACCGTAACTGCAAAGTCATGATAAATTTAATTAAATATTTAAGTGACTGCAGGGTTATCTCTGTTTAATTTTTTTTCATAAACCACGTAGATAAGACATTTACGTTATCTGAATACACAAAAGTAAGGAATTTTATCCCGGAAATGCATGGTATTGTTTCAGTTTCTGGCACAGCACCTGGACTTTCAAAAACTCGATAGCAACATTTTAAAGTAATTCAATGGAATTTCTTTCTTTATTTCTTTCTTTTTTTCTGTCAGTGCGCAGATGTCCCCAAAACTTGTAATATCCAAGGCTCACATCACTGCTCATGAACACTCCATATATCACGTACATATTGTGAGATTTTAAAGCTAGTCAGGGGAATAATAATAAAAAAAACGAAGAGGGGTGATGTGTGTGGAATGAAATGCCTCAATTAGACCCTGGTTGTGTGTGTGTGTACATATATATATATATATATATATATATATATATATATATATATATATATATATATATATATATACATATAGTCGTTCCGTTACTTATTCCTCATCAGTGCCTAGTTCACCAATGTAATAGGTTTCCTTAAAAACAACCCTAAATGCGGAGTGATGATGAATTTAATAAAATATTTAAATGACCTTTCGTTTGTGTCTATCCAATTTCTTTTCATAAACCACGGCAATAGGCTATTTAAATTAAATACAAAATAGGTAAGGAAGTTCATTCCTGAAGTGCATGACATTGCTTCAGTTTCCGACACAGTACTTAGAATCGTTAATAATTTGTCAAGGCAAGTCAATCCGATTAATTTTGTACTTCTTTCCTCATACTCCCCTACCTCACTATTTCCTTATTTTTTACTAACTGTCAGCAGGTAGATGTACCCGGAGCTTATAAAATCCAAGGTGCACATGAACAGTCCATATATTATATACATATCGCAACATTTACATGCTACTCAGGTGGAGAGGAGGAACTGAGAAAATTGTAAAATTGTTGCAATATTACAGAAGGAAACTCAATTAAATTTTAAAATGGTAAAATGTATAAAGTTAAACAGGACATGGATTGGAATTCTAAAAATATGATTTATGCAATTATATGTGTGAAATGTGAAGCCTTTTACATAGGTCAGACAAAACATAAACTAAGAAAGAGAATGACAGTACATAGATAGCAAACAAGAACAGAAGATCACGGGTTATTAAAAAGTAATAAACATTTATATAACTGTTCATGAGGAAACTTTACAGTGCTTCCCTTACATACATTATTTGCTGATAATAAATATTTAAGAGAAGAAAAGTAACTTTATTTCATACGCACCCTACAACCAGACTTTAATAGTTCTAACTATTGGTTCGAGACACATGACAAATTAGAACAGGATACTTTATACATTGCATCAATACACTGACACATTTTCATAATATGACCGTAAGAAACCAACCTATATTGGGTGAATGTTAAAAAATACTTTGTTTTAATTTGCAGAGACCACTGTATGCATTGCATCAATACAGTTATGCACTTTCATAACATATTGCACAGGGCCCTTGTTGAGTGCATTTCAGTCCAGTTTATTTTGTTTTGCACAGCCTCAGTCTGTGAGGGCTGTTTATTTATTGGTTCAATAGTTTTGTCAGTCTTTTAAATGTGTTTCTCTTTAAAAGTGTTTATATAGATGTAAAGAAGTTATTATGTCTCATTCTATCAACAATGACGTAATTGATATAACAGTGACCTCAAATTATATATTTACAAAAATATTTTCAAAGTATAATGTACCTTCCTGAAGAACAACCATGCCGATAATGCGAATAGAGTTAAATAAAGTTGAATATGTTATTGATTTCCTGTTGAATTAAAAACACAAAGCAAACGACCTATGTTTTGATAGGTGCCAGATTCTCGAGGAATTCAAAGGAAACAAAATGGTAATGTAACCCATCAGCAAAAATATTAGATAATTGGCCAAAAGTTGGTAAAAGCCGCTGGGAAAATAACGTTTCCTTATGTTTTGACCTAAGGCAAGGACTTCATTAGTGGAAAATGAAATACATACACAGAGACAAACACACAAGAAAGTGACAAGTGTAAAATAATAAATATTTACATTTTGGCACAGAGAAGAAAACTTATCAAACATAATCAAAAGTCTAAAGGAAAGGAACAAAGTAACAAGAAATAACTACATGTCTAGGAAGGAATCTATTATGTATGAAAAAGGCAAACGGGATTCTATGAAAGCTATTGGCTCAGCAGCTGTATGCTCTTTGGGGTGACCTATACGTCATTGCGAGAATATCGTTTTTAATCACTCTAAACATCCTCGACCTTTTCTGTCAAGTCTAGAAAGCAACCTCGAATGTAATTCGCCGCCAGTGACAGGACTCACGTCACATTTATTTTCCTTATATAGTGCATACATTTGTTTGTCAGTACTGAACTTTTCAGTGTGTCCAAATCCTAATAAATCATATGTTAATCTAAAGTATTTTCAAAGATGAACTCACGGTGAAGTTCTGCTCATTAGTTGACCGGCATTTGTTTCATTTGTATTGGTTAAACTTTAAACAAAACAACGTGCCATGGGCCACATCTTTTACTTCCGATCACGCATCAGTGCCCGACTACTCAATGTGCACTGTCGCCAAAATACACACAGACGATCACCACCAAAAGAAGAGAGGAAAAATACTCTGAACATAGATTGGTACTACATTCGTGGGTACTGACCCGAAAGTAATAATTGTGACCTAAGTCCTATCAGTACTATATTCGGAACTACTTTTGTTCACCTGAAACAATATGGCGGCAGAAGAAGACGAAGTTACAATCGGAACATTATCTGCCTTTTCTGTTGAAATATACGTGGTGCACTCTGCCGGAGGCGAATTACCAAACCCATCACATTTATGTATATTCCTATAACTACATGATAGGTTATTCCTCGACTTGAAGGAAATTCTCGACTACAAGGAAATGTCCTAGCGATGCTCCGATCGCGTGTTTAACATCTATAGCGGTGAATTATTCGCTTCCTGCTTTTCATCTCGGATAATTGCCACTTCGAGAAACTAAGATAAAGTATTTGCATTATAAGGGAAGGTGGTGGAAAGTATTATGTATGTACTAGTGTTTAACGGCACGTCAGCACAATAGTGGTCACACGGCGTCGATTAAAGGTAAAGTTCTAACATTGTAAATAGAAAGATTGGGCAAGAAAATAAAACCTTGCAAAATAAATCCTTCTAACCAAGAAAACCTAGGAAGATAAACCCTTCCAACGTTACGTCAGCACAATAATGGCTAAATGTCGTAGATTAAAGGTAAAGCTCTAAAAGTATTGGGAACAAAAACCACTCTTCCATCCAAACTTAAACACAGAGTACTATAAGATAAAAGATAGGAAGTAAAATGTAAATATAAATAATTGCAAAAGACTTTAGAAAAGGAATCTTTCTAAATATAAACATGAAATACTACAAACAAACAAACAAAAAAGATCAAAGGAAAAGTCGTGAAAATAAATAAATAATAATAATGAAAATAATAATAATAATAATCATAACAATAACAATAAATGGATATCACTAGAGGTGATTGAGGCTGAGCAAACTGACAGGAAAGAAATGTACGCACGGTGGGTTAAACCAAACATTTTTGGTCTCGAGGTTTTCGTATAAGCCACATTCGACATGTGTTCGCATCTGCAGTATCCAATATTTCTCTTTATAACCACTTTAATTCTCAGTTTATCTGTGATTAGACTAAATGGGTAGCATTTCAAGGGACTGGAAGTAGTATCTGACTGAGTTGAAATGGTTGGCGACTTTTGTGTTGACCTTGATTCTGATGTGGATTTTAAGATTGTTCATTCTCTTTCTGAAGTTAGCTGTATCGCCAATATCATCAGTGCCTAGTTCACCAATGTGATAGGTCCCCTTAAGAGCAACCATAAATGCAGAATGATGATACATTTATTTAAACATTAAAGTGACCTCGCGTTCGTGTCTGTGTAAGTTCTTTTCATAAACAAGGTAGATAAGACATTTCCATTGCCTGAATACACAATGGTAAGGAAGTTTATTCCGGAAGAACATGACCTTGTGTCGGTTTCAGATACAAGACCTAGACAATGATGTATTGACGGTCAGGATATTTCCCGTAGAAAACCTGGCTACACTATATTATGAAAAACAAAATACTCAGGGTCGGATCGGCCAACTGGGACACTGGGTGATTACCTCGCGTAGTTTACGATCGGCGGGACCTTCCAAGACCCGAAATTGTCAGTGACCCCCTAGAGGGGGCACCATTAGTGAGGCAAAATTATCATAACCCACGAGACCTGCTCAAAACTGGGAGTTTATAATGCACACATACCATTCACTCACTATGACTTCGCCACTGATCTCGTGTGCATCGGCTATTCCGCACGATAATAATTCATTTCTTGCCACTTCGTCAAGTACAACAAAAGTGAATGACTTTTGCAATGCATCCCGTATTTCATTTTTCATGGTTGTGTATTTGTCAACTTCGTTTAGGATACGTTTGAACTCTTCTTTGGTGACTCTGTAGTCGCGCAGCGCCTTATATATGTGGTCTGCGATTGTGGTGAGCTTTGCTTTGGCCAAGAAGTGGATTTCATCGTGCTTTTTATCTTTCATGGATAGTCACTTGCTGATAAAATTCCAAACCACGAAATCAGACCACGGCTTAAAACTATGATCTCCAGGGTAATAGCGATGGGGGCAGCACTGCTTGTTGACAATATTCCAATTCCCGCCACACCGGTGCCCAGAGACACAGTCGTTAGTGTGGTGTCAATACCATCTACCGTGTTTACTGCGCGCTTGTGCTTTCTGTACAAAGCGCGTCGCTGTTGAGCCTCTGCTCAGAAGGAGGTTTCAGCCTCGCTGATCATTTTCAGGCCAAAATCTTGTGAGTCATGGATTTTGGGAATTATCGACATTAAAATTCCTCTATGAGCACCGTGATATGAAACTTTAATTCTTCCGTGGATTTTGGTCAGTTTGCGAACCCATTCTTTTAACCAATCGTTGTGCTTGCAGGAAAGATGGTAGCGAAGTCAAAGAAGCTGATAGGTTCTCTGATATCACCAGATTTTAAAATAGTATTATTATTAAGGGTACGATGCATTTTAGCTTCGATGAGAGGGACTTTTGGCCGAATACTGCTATGTGGTAGCGTGCGTTTTAAAAAAAATGTTGCTTTGTTTTTTTGTCTTCGTTGAGATGAGTAACTGACGGATTTACGTACTCCGACAAAAATGTTACCGGTGTGAGCTCTTTATGTTCAAATATCAAGTTGCTATTGTAGTAGCAATCAGGCCCGAAACGTTCCGAGGGCAGTAGTTTGGGCTGTTCTTTCGACAACAAGAGAGCAGTTAATTGTAGTTATTCGCGGCTGGGCTTAGTGTGTTATGGTTGACCCCAGTGCTCGATGTCTATCTGCCTGTCATTCTCATTCCACCCCAATCTAACCTCAAGGAGGGGCAGATACTCTTGAACTAGTTGTTTGTAATACTTGTCGATGTCATGCACTAATACTCCGTTGTCGGTCATAGGACTGGCAGGGGGCATCAATGATACGTGTTCCATTTCTATGCCTTATTGCTACACCATGACATTGTTGTTTGCAACACAGGGTCTAAACGCGGAAGCCAGAAGAAATTGATAGAAGATAAAAAGGGTGCAAAACCTTAATTAGCTCAATGAGTATGCACGTATTAAACAACGAGAGAGGTTATCCACTATCGTTATTTAAAATTAGTATGCACGTTTAAAACAAAGAGAAATATGTTATCTACTATCGTAATGTAAAATTAGTATGCACTTTAAAAACAAAGAGAGATATGTTATCCACTATCGTACTTCAAAATTGTTCTTTATGTTAGGATTTAAACTAAGAAATATATATAGAGCAGTTTTATTTGATCACGGTTAAAATCAAACGTATAACTAAATACATCTTTGAAACAAAAAACAACCACTTTAAAAAGAATTTCTTTAAACCCATCAATAATGCTGTCTTTCGAAAAGAAATGGAAACTTTAAGAAAAAGAACGAATGTAAAGACATGTACTGACAAAAATAAATAATTAAAACTTGAAAAGGATATTTTGTTTGTAAGGAAAACACTAATAGATAAAGATACGGTATTGGTAAGTTTAAAGATTAATAAAGTAAAATTAACTGGTTTTACAGCGCTAAAAGTAAGTTACTTGTATACGACTTCTATAACAAGAAGCTAAAAACCAGTACGATGATAAAATGAGAGTTTTAAGGACTGATATAGATTTGTTATGTATTAATATTAAAACAGATAACTGTTACAATGATATGAAGAAAACATTCAGTTTTACAACACAAGTAGCTACAAAAATGATATACTTTGGTGTCCCTCACATAAATAAAAAGATACCAGGACTTTTTTGATGAATTGAATGGTATTCCAAAAGAAGAATTTTGTGCACTTAGAAGTAAAGTATATGCTTTTAGAACTGATGATGGGTGACAAAAAGTATGCAGAGATATGAACAAATATATAATGAAAAAGAATCTAAAATTAGACACGTACAAAAGATTGTTTATTGAACCAAACTATAAATCACCAAGTGATGAATCTAATTAAGTCCTACCATCACGATATATACATTACTATGATAAATAAGGTTGATCTTTCACCATATGATGATAAACTATATTTAGTGGACAGTATAATTAAGTTACTTATGGCTATTATTCGACCTTAGATGTTCCCTCCTCCTACCATCTTGTATTGTACAAATTATATCTTTTTTTTTCATTTTAATTTTTCAGCTCTTTCATCTATCACTACCACAGGTACTATATTATTTTCCGCCAAAAAAATTTTCTATAGGCATTTTATCTTTTGAATAAAGACTAGTCTAAATCTAACATTTTCCCAAAGATATTTTGTGACGGAATTGTACTTTTGCACTATCCCACATATAGATATTCCATAAAGGTCTACCACTGAATGCTAACTTTATTAGGTTAGTTGTTTTCATTTTTGCATCATCAAAAGTCGTGGATTTGTCTATCAGGAAAAGTATTAATATCCTGGTATATACTAATAAGTAATTATATCCATTTGTCTAATTTATTACCAAGATCTATTACAATTACATAGTCGTCTGTAAATAAGTGTTGGGCAGAAAATGACAATGAAATCAAACTTTTTTTTTATATATTCCGTTTCGATCAAATCTAATACAAAGTTTGTATCACCACATATCAATCATATTATAATATTATTTTAAGTACATTTATCTTTTTTAACTAATTCTTGGTGAATCAAGTATTACATTTGTTAAAGTTGTATTAGAGCTAACAGCAATAATTCTCTCACTTGTGATGTAATCATATAAAAAACAATTTCATTTCAATTCATTTTTTTAAATAACCCATTAAATCGGAAGTAATATTAATGCACTAGATGCAAATATTCTCCAGATCATAATCTTGGTTTGCTCATTCTATCACTTTAGATTTTTTCTAGCGTAATTGTAAATCTAAAATCTTTAGGAAGAACAAAAGGATACAAAGGGCAATGATCTATTAGTGTCTTGAAATAATGCGCTATTTTAAATTTCTTTCCGAATACAATGAATTGAACAACTTCTGTACCGCTGTGTTGTGCATTAGCTGCTAATGATCTTAACTTTAATAGTTTTTCATTCATTATACCTTGTTCTATTTTGTTTGTTCTCACATATACTGATATCCTTAAAGTTTCACACACCCCAAAAATGTTGTAATCATTCAGCTAAAAAATATATAAAAAGCCTACTTACGTGGTAAGCCACGAGTTCTAGAACGTGTTCTCTTCAATCACCAATACTTACAATAATAACAATAATAATAATGAGGACTTTGTATAGCGCCTAATCTTTAGAAGCTCTAAGCGCTTTACAACATTAGATAACACCTAAAAACATATATAATGATATGATTACGAAAAACAAACAACATGAAATTAGAAAACAAAAACATGCTGAAAATAGTTAAGGTAACGAAACATTATTAAGTCTATAGGTCTATTCTTGCAGTCGAAAGATGTGAGTTTTAAGAGCACTACTGACATGAGACCACTGTGTCTTTGTGTCTAAGTTCAGTCGGCAATTCGTTCCACGTTGCTGGGCCCTGGTATGCAAAAGAACGTTGTCCGTATGACTTCATTTTGATAGTGGGAATAATGAGAATACGAGTGTCGGAAGAGGAACGTAAGTATCTTGCTGGTGTGTACACATGGGTGAGGTGAGATAGGTATGCTGGACTGGAGCCAGTCAGTGAAACGTAGCACAGAGAACAAATTTTGTGTTTGATTCTCAATCGAATTTGTAGCCAGTGTAGGGTACAGAGCAGGGGAGAGGTGTGCTCTGTTCGTGGTACTCTAAGAATGATCCGAGCAGCTGTGTTTTGAACGTTTTGAAGTTTCTGGAGTAGATACTGAGACGAACCAGAGAGAATTGAGTTACAATAGTCAAGTCTTGAAAGTACTAAGGAACACACAAGTGTTTTAGTGGCATCAACTGAAAGGTAATTGCGAATGGAACTGATGTGTCTCAGCTCAAGATATGCAGCCTTGCATGTGTTCATGACATGTTGGTGCAATGAGAGAGTACTGTCTAGAGTAACACCTAGGTTTCGTACTGACTGTGTGAATTTAATGTTGGTGTTGCTGATATTTATTTTGTTTGAGGTAAAGGATGTGAATGAGAAAGTCTTTGTGTTTTAATCAGAATGGCTTCAGTTTTATCATCATTCATCTGCAGCTTGTTACATGTCATCCATGATTTCACATCGGAAATACACCTCTCTACACCTTGGATGGTAGCATCAACTTCAGTTGGGTGGCTAGATTTGTATATTTAGGTGTCATCAGCGTACAATTGGTGAGACATTGGATGACGATCTATGACACTTGAGAGCGGCTGAGTGTATAGAATGAAGAGAACCGGTCCAAGAACAGAACCCTGGGGAACACCAAAACATAGATCAACTTGGCTGGAGTGTTTTCCATTTGCGGACACAATTTGTGTCCTGTTGACCAAGTAGGACTTGAACCATAGTAAAGCTGTATCGTGAATGCCAAATACATGATGGAGACGGTGAAGTAATATATCATGGTCTATTGTTTCAAATGCTGCAGACAAGTCAAGGAGGGTGAGGACTGTAATCTTTCCACTATCCAAAGCAGAAAGAAGGTCGTTAACTACTTTCAGAAGGGTAGTTTCGGTACTGTGGTGAGGGCGATATGCATACTGTACATTGCTAAAAAGACTGTTTGAATTCAGATGAGATACAAGTTGGTATAGAACAACTTTTTCTAAGATTTTTGACATTAATGGGAGGTTAGAAACTGGGCGGTAGTTCTTTAAATCGTTATGGTCAGGTGTTGATTTCTTCAGCAGAGGCTTTACAATGGCAGTTTTGAAAAATGATGGGAATTCCCCAGATGAGAGAGAAGTATTAATAACATCAGTTAGTGAAGGCAATATTGGATCTAAGCAGTCAAGCAGCAGTGATGTCGGAATCGGATCAAGTTCACATGACTTTGGGGCACTCTTCATCATGATTGTACGTACTAAATCCATAGAGACAAGTTCAAATGCTGCTAACGGTTGCCGCTAAAATTCTGTATCGCAACTGTATGGTGACGACGATTCAATTGAAATTGTGTTGTCAAGTTTATCTCTAATGGTTTGTACTTTGTCACAGAAGAAATCTGCAAACTGGTCCGGAAGGTCGACTGGAGAGAAGGTAGTTGGAAGTGGTGTACATTTGTTCCTTGACATTAGCTTGTTAGTAATCTCGAAGAGCTCTTTGCAGCGGGAACTTTCAGTGATCTTAGTACTGTAGTGGGCTGATTTCGCTGTATGGAATATGTTTGTGACATTCTTCTTAGCGGCTTCATAGATTTGCTTATGAATAGTGAGTCTGGTGGAAAGCCAAAGCCTCTCAGCCTTACGACGGTCTCTTTTAGCCGTGCGAAGCTGGTCCCTAACACTGCTATACCACGGAGAACACTTTTGAATTGATACTCTGCACTTGGTTGCTGGGGCATGTTTGTCAAGCAATGAACGCAGGCAGTTATCAAGTTGTTCTGCCGTAGGAGGTAACAAAGTTGTTAGGATTGCTTGGATGTCATGCATTAGTTGGTTTCTATTTATCATACGAGGTTTCTCTTAGTAGCAAATAAAGGTGGAAGGATAGGGACTGATACGTCAAGATGGCATATAATGCAGAGGTGATCTGATTAAAGTTCGTGAGACACCAGGGAGGACTGTAGAATATTATCATCAGGTCTATGAAGAATCCAGTCTAAAATGTGACCATATTTATGGGTGGGTTGGCTAACTGACTGTTTGAGGTTGAAAACGTGAATGGAATCGAGGAGTTTTGATGTGTATGGGTTTCCAAAATAGTCAAAGTGAAAGTTGAAATCTCCAAGAATAATCAGGCTGCCACCTATTGAATTTCCATACTCCAGGAGATTAGGAAACTGCTCCAAAAAGAGAGATTCAGTCAGCTTGTTTTTCTACTAGGAGGAGGGCGGTAGAGGCCGAAAAAATGGACTGATCTTTGTTCCAGTGTGAGTCTGGTTTGGACTAGTTCAAACGATGTGTGGTAGAAATTGAAGGTTCTAGTGTGATTAAGACGGTTGATCATGGAGTTCTTTGCGATGACAGCAATTCCATCTCCGCGGGAGTGGCGGGGGAACGACTGATGTTTTAGCCATGTTTCTGTCGGGAAAAAGACGTCGATATTCTGATCGTTGATATTCTGTGCGCTTTTCCGCTGGTCCTACTGATTGGGCATTGAATAATGCGATGCGCAGTGGTATCTCTTGGATAGTTGACACAAAGGTTGACGATTTCAGAGGAATTTGAATTAAGTTATCTAAATTAACGGCCGAGTTTTCAAATTGCTGTGCCGGAAATGGCGAAAGGGAGATAACTGGAAATCTTCTTCCTGTTCTACGCCGGCCAGCTTTGAAACAAGGTTTCTTTTTTCGCTTCCGTTTAAGTAATGATGAATGTAGTCCCAGGTCGTTTAGTCTAGTGCACAATGTAGTGTGGAGAGCCAAGGAGTGGTCATTTAAAGCAATTAATGAGGGTCCATCATATAGCTCAGATAAGCACTTGCGACCGTTATGATTGAAATAAATAAATGCTCGTAAGTTATATGCTCATCAGACTGGTAAAATAATTAAGTTTGGGTTTTATAGCTTCTTCTAAAATAGCGTCGGGACTGGTAGAAAAAAAAGAGACAAAGCCTCATCTAAATTATCTAAATATGGAGTAAACAAGCATTGTTGCCATACTCTTTTATTTAAGTAATCGAGTAATATGTATTCATCTTTTATTTAAGTAATCGTGTAATATGTAGTGATCTTTTATTAAGTAATCTAGTATTATGTATTCATTTTTTATTTAAGTAATCGAGTATTATGTATTCATCTTTAATTTAAGTAATTGAGTATTATGTATTCATCTTTTATTAAGTAATCGAGTAATATGTATTCATCATTTATTTAAGCAATCGAGTAATATGTATTCATCGAGTTCAATAGTGCCTTTCTCTCTTATCAACTGTGCAAAACTGAAACATAAAAATACTTCCTGAGAATACAAAAGCATTAGAAATAACTCCTCCAATCATAATTGCAACTGTTGCCACTTAATGGTAATATATTTTTATGGTGCTACATGTTCTATTTTTAGCCTTTTAATGAAAAAAATATATTGTTTACTTGAAAATAATATTATTTTGATTCTTTTTTAATAATCTGATAAAATAAATGATCCAATATCGGCATCATATGCAATTTCTTTATTACTCTTTACTACGGAAGCAAAACATTTCTTTTTTTTACCACTGTCGAAACATAAGATTCAAAAGTCAAGACATTTTTTTTACCACTATTGAAACATAAAATTCAAAAGTCATCTGAAATTCGAATGTTTAAGTTTATAAAAATTGAATAAAAATCTATTTTTGTCATCTAATGACCTGATACTCTATGATATCTATTTTGTGTAACTTGTATTCAGCAAAATGTGATGGAACATAGTCAAATCCATGAGTAGTAGCTAATCTTTGTAGTGTATTCCAAGCTTTAAATAGATCCAACAAAACATATTTTTTGCATGATGAAACAATAATATCTAATTTATAGCTACATAAATATTGTATTACGAAAATGGAAAAGCATTATAGTTCCAGGTGGTTTATGATCAAATTTATTTTACCTTTTTTCATGAGCATTCAGTCTGTTTTTAATCTCATCAACTGTAATATCTAATGTACTACTTTTTATTCCAGTTTCTGTGTTCAATTCAGTTTTAAATGTCCATGTATATCCTTCTATTTCTGATTTAACTGCGCATGAATTCTTTCACGTAATACTAAAGTCTTTTTTATTTACCTGATTAAGATTTATTTTTTAATGTTATCTGTTTATGTTGTTGACCTTTGTTCCATATCATTAAAATTCTTTCTTAATCATTTTACCCTTAGCACAAATTTCATCAATACTTCCTTGTACAACATCATTATTATTAATACGTTCTCGATCTGAATATACTTTTCTATCTGTTAGAACTTTTTCTATTCCAGCAGATAGTTTATTTTTGAGAGTTAATAAATCTGATCTTTTAGATATTTTATTTTCTCGCTTAAATCAAGTAGTGATAAAGCGTAACTCGTTCTCAGAGATCTAATTATACTTTCACTCATATTTATTTTGCTCTTATTTTTGGTTGTCTTTTTTGTTACTTTTGTTAAGTCATTATTTGTATGCATCTGTAACAAAGTGTTAGTATTAGCAGTTATCTTTTCTTCTAATTTTACTATAACACCTTTAAAATCGTTAACCAAGATTGTAATGTCTTGATCGTTTTGTTGCATTTCATTATTTAGGTCTTTTTTAATTGATCTGTAATTGTGAAGTACTATAATCTTCTAGTGGTTTCTTTACTGTTTTTTATGTCATCCTCTAATACACCTATCTTTAAGTTTATCCTTTCTTCAATTGGTTGCAAGTACTGCTGAATACCACTTTCCTCTGGCCTTTTTCCCTCTATCGCAGTTTTCAATGTATTTCAGGAACTCAGAATAAAAGCATGTCTACGAATAGCTGTTGATCGTTTATCTAAAATAATGTGCTGGTTTTCATCAATCTGTTTTTATAAACTCTTCAATTTTGGTAGTTTCTTCTGATATCTTCTGATTAACAGCTGTTAATTTATTCGCAATTTGTTCACTTCTTGTTTTTGGATCTTTTAAATTAGTATCCTCCACTTTTTTGTACCAACTGTCTAGTAGCTGCATCAGACTTTTCTACAGAATCTGTTAAAGTCTGTAATATGGTAGATGTTCAAGTTTAAGTCATTGTTTAGTGATTTATAGCTCATTCCGCACAGCATCGCGAATGATATGTGTGTGTTTCTCATTTAATTTTCATGTCAGCGTCTCGATATGTAGTCAAAATTAGCGAATTTGCTTCGTGCACGAATGATTTAAACATAATTTTTATCTACATGCAGCGCAATACCATTCATTCGATACATGCTGAAAATGAGTGGTCTGCGTACATGTAATCAGCCATATTCATCCTGGTGCTGTGGAAGAGTCCATTTTTGATAAGGCACTGCACTGAGCCTTTGATTATTCTGTACCTTATATTATATATCCTTTGAAAATATTTCCCTCATACGGACACACGTAATTAAATCCTTTCCCATGGATCACAGTTTTATTGGGCCATAGACCAAAACCTAAGATGTTTCTGAAAATGAATATGTTATTCTGCTAAATTTGACATTTATTGTATATAAACTTTGATACAACAAGCCTTGACTCACCCTTTTAAGCCATCAACAATAAATACTGCACTGCTTTTTTAAAAAACTCAACTGCTGTGTACTGTCACACCATTATTTTGCAGACAGGTAATTCCCCATATTCACATGTTATATGGGATGCATACATTTTGATTAAAAGTAAAAATAAATGAACCTAATCGAACAATTAACTTCATACTTTTCATCCAGACCGTTTCTAATTTCATCATTAAGAAATGTAACATACTGTACCTTGCATCACAGTGTTCACCAACAAGACTCATCCCAAGTTTTAAATGTTACCTTAAACACACCACCATATCTAGACTGATTCTGTAGACTATAAATAATTATTGAGGTGTATCCATATACAGCCTTAAACAACAGTGAAGGCTCACCCACTGTTTACGGTTATTCTAAGACTTCAACTGTGCTAACTGTACCATGGACTAAGACAAAAATACAATATTTTCATACAAGTACTAGTATATACCAACATATCTGAGTTAGTATGAGTTGGAGAGAACCGTCTCATTCTTTTCACTAGAGAATCAAAATACTAGTCAGAGTGACCTAATTAGAAGGAAAGCCTAACATTTTTGTATCATGTACTATGTACTATAAATGTCATGACCATTCACTCTATGAAGAGCTGACCAGTTTCATATTTTACTAACCTAGCAAGCACAATGCAGTGAAGATGGACATTAAACCTTTTAATTCAGTTTAAAAAGTAAAACACAGAATCATATTAGAGAAATTTAATTAGATTTTAAAAAATTGCTAGCTCGAGCGAGTTAGGATATTTAATTATCATCACTGCTCAATTACTGACAATGCTTTGCTCAGAAAGATTTCAGAATCTTTTAAATAATTATGCAACAATACAGTCAATATTTCTTGCTACTTGTTACAATTGCAAATCGATTATTGGTAACATTGGCATATATTATTTATATTACGAGTTTATCATGAACTTTATCTTTGACAATAAATGAATAACAACTCGATTTTCATTTTAAATCTGAACATAAACATGGAAGCTAACACATAGCTTCCACTTTTCAATTGCTCATCACAATTATATGTTTCCAATGTGGCATTAGCTCCTTTGCCACATTATCATCATAATGATCATCATCAATTCAGTTTCATATTTCAACAAACTTTTAAATGACCATTGATAATTTCTATGCCAAAGAACAATTTGCTTGCAAGGTATTTCACAATCCCTACTGTAAGAAACATGCCATATAGTTACATTATACTAAATCTAGGGGGATACACAGTGGCTGAGTGGTTAAGGTTGTGACTCAAGACTGATTTCATATCAAACAAGGATATAAAGTCATCACAAGAACTAGAGAAAATCCAATTAGTCTTTGCAAACGACAACATAATCTTACATTAGGATAACATTTTCTTTAAGAATCATTGCTTCTTGGAACAAATGACCTGAGACAGGTTTTAAATGCAGTGAAGTTAGCCCAGACTGGAATGATTTGTCCTTTGAATTCTCTCCAGACTGTTAACAATGTATACACATTCCAACATTCCTATATGTTTAGATACAAATATGAAAAAGTGCATGAAAAGTTCACAAAACAACAGATGACCGTGGATCAAACATGTTATCAAGTAAGTTTTGCGAGTTCTGAAGTACGGAGTGGCTTTTGTTTTTTTAAACCCTCCTGACAGCAGGCCATCTTTAAATACGTGCACTAGTATTAACAAATAACAAAACTTCCACATTCATAGTCACATGTTATCAAGAAGTATTTTGAAAATAGTTATTACTATAAAAATTAACTGGTCGGGGAAAACTGTGCAATAAAAGGGTCAATGGAACCTTCATTTCATATATATCGAAGAAAGCCATATCAAGCCATAACAGTTGTATGAGCTGAAACATATTCTGGCAATTTTTTAAAAAAATTTGGCAGTATCATGGTGGTCATAATTTTAAACTTTAGTGTCTCTATCACGAATATACAAGGTCACTCTCCCAGTGCTGATTTATTTTTCACTTGAATTCGTTTACTTTATAGTTTCTGCAAAAATAACTTCAGAAGGTAAATAGTACACATTAAAGCTCATTGCATATAGACGAATTCGGGATAGTACAGATCACAGGTTATACTGATTTTGTGTCAACGTATATTTTTCATTATCATGCTACCAGTTAGCATAAGTTCTGTAATAAGTTGTCTTAATGCTAAATTAGTATACTATCTCAATCCTTCTATAAAGGATGCCGTGGAAATGTATGGCCTTGAAAATAGGTAACTGCCTGTGGATCTTCTGTGACCCAAAAAACCCCAAATAAAAACAAATGATAAACTATTTTAAATTTCTGCTTATTGTTTGTTCGATCATAAGAAAACGACTTGTTGCGAGAAGCATAACGTTTGACATAGTCAATGCATAGCGATCCAACTGCCAAGAAATCGCAAGGGAGGCACCTCCATTATGACTAAAAAAAAGGCCGAATAGGAAAGCTTATCACTCCTTAATAATCAATCAACACTTCCACAGGTCATGGCATCATGAAAAGAATTGGAATTGAACAGACCACACTGTTTCAGCATGTATTGAATGAGATGTGTTACGCTGTATGTCGATTCGAATGGTGTTGAAATAGCTTGTGCGCGAAATGAGTAAGGTATTTTTAGCTGCATTTAAAGACGCTGATCTGAAAATTAGCTGAGCAACAGACATGGATATCATGCGCAATGGTGTGCGGAATAAACTATAATTAGTGACAGATCATTCTCATCTTTATCATCTATTTCCGGGTATTCAAAAATAGAATCACTAGGACCTCTTAAAGATAATTCTGTCATTTATTTTGCACAAATTAACAATTTGTCGGCTGAGCTTACCTACTGCGCTCGAGCTCATCTACTGTGTGCAAAATGAATGAGCTACGCGAAATACATATGTTACAGTTATACCGTTAAATTCCAGTGCTTTTACTTCTTTATCTTTAAAAGGCGTAATATTGTAACGAGTGGCGAAGCCTCGAGTTAAAATATATTGGTTTTTTTTTGTACCACAAGATGAAATATATCTGGTATTTACGCAGAAAAAAAATTTCTTTTTATTATATACAAACTTGCTCCTGCATCGAAGCTTTGAAGATTAAACTCATTCTTCAGTACAACACCCCCACCCCCTTTTCGTAGATTTTCACATCACTTTCATTGGCTGTTCATATGCAACTTAAAAGAACGGTAGGATTGGGATGACCTAATCTCTTGCAATAAATTACATTTTTGACATTTTGTACATTATTTTACTCTATCTGACCAAAAAGCAAGTCCGATTCAACAATGCATTACAGCTGGTTCACATGGATAAATTTAGGAGACGAAAATAGGACAAGCTAGCAGGGTTGGAAATACCGAAGGGTGAGGAGTCGTGTCTTCCCTTGTGCTATGTTGTTACAGGTTGGACCCCCAAGCGCTCTATCCATTAACCGATACTCCTAATTTTCTTCGTAACGAGCTCCTGTGAGCTGGTTTACCATTGCTGTCTAGGTATTAAGGGGAAATAACTTCATTGAGACGCGAACGGCGTCGAGTCAAATTTCTTCAATATATATACCTTTAGCAATTGTCTATATGGACTGTTAACACTGTGTGAAATAAAATCACAGTCAAATACATTTTTAACGTGTAATGATCTTAAAAGACTTGAATAGTATCAATCGGAAGTAATTTTCGTGCGGTTTAGGTGATCAAGAAAAACGTACATGTTTAGGCTTCAAAAACCAACAAACTGTAACTGATTCAGCAGATGTTTGTATAGATCTTTGACTCATAACAATTTAGCATTTTAGTTAGTCATATAAACGGTGCAATTATTGCTCGGAGCTAATAAAACTTAGGTGTTATGCGTCTGGCATTTAAATCCACGCTTTCTTCAGTGTCGTTATTGAAAGCCATTCCCTCTTTGACTCTATTCATATACATTTCTAAATTGTACAAACCATCAGGTATTGATATGGTCTTGGTTTTATTCTTATCGTTAATGTATCAGACTATATATTGCGTTTTGATCATTTGAAATATTGTAATTGACACCTACATTATTTATTTTCTATAATAAAATGTATAATTTGCAATCTCTGTTACCGATTGGACTTGAAAACTATTTTCGCAGCTTGCCCTTCCACTGTAATGTAGGCTTCAATTTAGGTAACAAAAATTAAAACAGTTAATAATAAAACAACCAATGGACCCCGATTTTCCGTTTACATTATATCCTTTGTTTTTCTTCCTTTATTATTCTTTGTTTCACTACTCATCGTAACAATTATTAAATTCCTGTTTGCAGTAGCAACGTCCTGATTTTGAGTGATGGTATCTTGATTGATAGTCCTGGCGTCCTGTTTATTGCAAGTTTCTCTAAAATCTCTTACTGTTTTATTTTCTTGCCCTCCTCTAAAAACTTTTTTCAAAACTCTCTAATATTTTGGCTTTCTGTAGCATCAACTTTCTTTCTTATTACATTTTTTTTATCTCCTTATATCTCTTGTACTCCGTAACTATTATATTAAATTCCTCATCACTTATTTTATTATATATATATATATATATATATATATATATATATATATATATATATATATATATATATATATATATATATATAAATATATAAGAAAAAGTCAACTTAGACTTGACGTTATTGTTTGTAAAACTATTAGTTTGTTCATGGACGCAGGTTTTGCCGTCATGTGTGTAGGCTGCAATGTTTCCTTATTCGTGGTATTGTTATTTTTTATTTTTGGGGTTTGTTTTTAACATCGAAATATTTTATCCTCCTTAGGCCTACTACTGCTTGATTGTCTGGTAGTATATCTTGCGCTTTTAAATAATCAGTTGTAAACTAACTCAAAGAAAAATTTGCTCACTTTCATTCATTATTTTACAGCGAAATTACAATTTTCCTAAAGAGCTATATAAGTTTTGTTTCAAATTCTTCAAGCTTTGTTTCAAGTTATTCAAGTCATTTTTCAAGTTTTTTTCAGGTTATGTTTAACTAACGTTTATATTAACTGAAAGATATGAATGAGTTCAACAAAAACGGCTATTCCAAAACTTGTATGAAAGAGTGCATTAAAAGGTAGAGGAAACAAAACAGAAATATAAAAAGAAATGCATGAGGCAAAGGTACCACAAGAATGGACATTTATAATTATTTCACCTGATAAAAATATAATGTTTGCAGTCTTTGAAGGAAAACATAAAATCAGATACAACTTTTAAAATGTTTGGTATTGCATCAGTTTAATTTTATCAATACTGACTAAATTTTCCACAGCCTAACTGTGCTGGAGATTAGGTATTGATCATTTTATTTCTTATTCTTCTGTTGACTTTAAAAGAAATTATAAAATGCCATTAGAAAAGGAAACAGAAGAACACAATACAAAAGTAGAGATATTTAAAACTATTAACTATATTATTGTCGAATTTCAAATATGATTTAAAATATGATGCTTAAAGATGTTTTCCTTGGCATAGTTTGCAAAGTTCTGCTTTTCATAGTTTATAACGTTTTATCTTATTTATCATTGTTTATCAGCGTTCTGGTTTTCAACACTATGGTTTACAGGACCTTGTCTGAGAGTTTGTTCGATTCCTTGCTTTTACTCAGACGTGTGTGTGTGGTTTTTTAAATTAATGTGCTTAATAATGATCAAGATCGCACTTAATGCTGACAGTTTTAATTTTATCCTAAAAGATAAAAACCCAGTAAAGTATATAATTCTGTTTGTTGTTAAGTAATCTTCTTTCAACATTCACATTATCAATTGGAAACAAAATTACTAAGTAAAAATGTTATTCCTAGTATTACTGCATTTGACAATGACTTTGATATTTTAGCTGATCTAGCATTTACACGAATTTTTATATATTTTCTTGATTGTTTTCGATTCATTGTATCCAACTCCTTGTCAGTTAAATGTTTATAAGTTATTTCCTTGTATGTGTCATATTCTATACTAATTTGTAATTCCTGTTTATATTCTTTGTGTAAGTAGGTTGTGCCGTCATCAACGTAGACTTTGCCCTCAATACAACGGTCCTTGTATTCTTTGCTTATTTCTTCTGAGAAACCTAACTATCTTTCAAGTTCATTGTGATCCATTTAAATAGTAACACAAAAATTTTAAAAAATAAAAAAATAAAAATTTTAAATAAATAAAAATGGCAGATGGTGGTTTTTCTGAGAGCCTGATAAGCCTCTTTTTGAAGATGAATTTGATCAATACTTTGATGATAAATTAATAGACAAAAATCTTGATACGGGAATTCCAGTTATTGATATGTATCACAAGAGGGATTCTAAACTTTTCAACAAACAGCTCAACAATAAAATTACACAAGTAGTCGATGAATACAAGGAATTTATGAAACATAGTTTTCACATAGATGAAACACCATAAAATGTAATTAAACATAATTTAATTATTAGGCAAGAACAGTGTTTTAAATAAAAATAGGTAAAAATTGGAGAATGCAAATTTCTAAAAATCGCAAGCGAAATATAATGTCAGCACTTATATGCATAGCTACACAAAGATGTGGAAGTGATTTGTTGTATTCATTAAATTGGACAAAATAAGGAAATATGTGGCACCGGCCAAATTTCGAACAACAATCCACAGTGTCACAGAAACCTACCTGGAAAGGCGAAGCGGACGAAGATCATACAACCAGGCAACCAATAAGAGTGCCTGAGAGGAAATAGAAATGCAAGTGATTAACACAAATTAATAAGTTAGCCAGTAAGAAAAAAAGAACTTTAGAGAAAATATCATCAAAATAAATCTCAGATTTAAAGAAGCGTTACTATTAGGAGAAATGTTAAAGCAACTGTTTAAAAGAAAAGGTGTAACCAGTGCAACTATTGTTACAGCTATTGGTTTGATAGCAGCAACTTTTGGTATAACAATAGCAAATTTTCTAAAATGTTTAACAATAGGATGCGGTGGTACAAGTGCTTGCAGTGGTGGCAGAGGTGGATGTGGTGGTGATTTAACATATTCATTCATTAATACATTTAAACGAGGTATGAAAATATTGTCAAATATCTTAGGCATAAAAAAAAATCAGCATTTACTGGTATCATTGCTAACGTAACAAGCTGGCTTTTTATATTAGCTGTAAAAGTTATTTCGGTATTGGCTGATAATGTCATTTTAATAATTCTAGTATTAATTAGTCTCTTCTTTGCAACTGTACTAAAATGTTTATTTAGAGTAACAAAAAGAATACAACTGAAAAAATGTTCATGGAAAAAATAATAGTTGTTGAATTCTAATCGAATCTATAAACTAGCTAGTTATTCTTTTTGACAAAATAATAGTTGTTGAATTCTAATCGAATCTATAAACTAGCTAGTTATTCTTTTTGACAAAATAATAGTTGTTGAATTCTAATCGAATCTATAAACTAGCTAGTTATTCTTTTTGAAAAAATATTTTGCGCTAGGTCCTATAATCGCATATGTAATATTAAATGTTTGTTTATTTGTTTTAAATCTCTATCTTTTAAAGTATGAGGTATATTAGTTGTAGTTGTAGATATTGTTGTAACTGTAATCATAATTGTAGGACTTGTCGTTTTAGTTGTAAGTACTGTTGTAGCTGTAGGCCTGGTTGTAGGTCTTGTCATTGTAGTTTTAGGTACTGTTGTAACTGTAGGCCTAGCTGTAGGGTCTTGTCGTTGTATTTGTAGGTACTATTGTAATTATAGACCTTGTTGTAGGGTCTTGTCATTGTAGTTGTAGGTACTGTTGTAACTGTAGGCCTAGTTGTAGGGTCTTGTTATTGTATTTGTAGGTACTATTGTAATAATAGACCTAGTTGTAGGGTCTTGTCATTGTAGTTGTAGGCACTGTTGTAACTGTAGGCCTAGTTGTAGGATCTTGTCGTTGTAGTTTTAGGTAATGTTTTAACTGTACGTCTAGTTGTAGGTTTTGTAGTTGTATTTATAGGTAGTGTTTTAACTTTAGGCCTAGTTGTACGTCTTGTCGCTGTAGTTGTAGGTACTGTTGTAACTGTAGGCTTAGTTGAGGGTTTTGTCATTGTAACTGAGGTGCTGTTGTAACTGTAGGTATTATTGTAGATACTGTCGTTGTTGTTTTCTTGTTTACGACTTTGGACGCTCTGATCGTAGGTCCTGCCATCTATTTTATATAAGTATCACTAATGTTTATGAGTTATAATGCCCTGACTGTAGGTGATGCCGTCCTGTCTACGTAATTATTATTACTAATATTGTCTTGTTTTACTGCTGTTATTTCGTAATCTATGTTATGTGAATCAACTGTTGGTATCATATTCTTTTAAACGTCAGTATTTATAGAAGTATTTCTTCCTATATTAAATTTATCGGATAATTTTTGTAAATAATTTTTGAATCATCTACTTTACTACATATTTTCATCATCATATCTCTTATTAACCAATATATATATCATCACCATCAATTGCATAGTGTCGTCTAACTTTTGAATCCGAAAATATCTTGTTGAAATTGTATTTTAATGTTTCATCTGAGTCATAACCTTCTTCGCCTAAAATTGTTTTTTTCAAACAATTTATTTACATTGATTTGAACAGTAGAAACAGACTGTGTAATTGTTGTTCTACTTTGTACTTGACTACCTTAAATACATATCACACAGACCTAATATTTTGATTTAACCTAGATATTCCATTTCTATCTTGTAGCAATAAAGTGAGTCCAGCTTGCTTTTTTTCTCGGGCGTTAACATTAAATTTATTTCTTCAGCTGACAGTTTTCTCCAGTATTCAACTGTTTCAGCTTCGTAATTATATGTATGTTTGTTGGCTGCAGGACAAGAATATGGTGTTAGCTTTCTAAACCTCAAGTCCATTATTTATTTATTTAAATGTTTGATTAACTGCAGATATTTCTATGACAGTCTTGCAGATGTTGTGTTTTGAAATGGCTGACTTTGTTTAATCAAAATTACTAGAGGGCATGTTGGAGTGCAGGAGAGCAACCATTAGTTAATCAATGTTTGCACCTCGGACTGTTGGATTGGTCACACAATAACCTATAATTTTGTATTTCTGTGTCTGTTACCTAGTGTTTTCATTAAAAATTTTAGTGTTTGTGATTTAGTGTTTTATGAAAATTTTTAATTTTTGTGGTCTATATTTTTTACAATTCTTAAACGTCTCTTTTGTTGCTATTCCTCCTGAATGGATGATCGTTTTGACATGGGGCTTTCACTACAAGATTTCCAGCGATATCAAGTTGTTCCTAAGTAAAAATAGTGGCTCTCTGACATCCAATATGGCCGCTACAGTACCCATCTTACATAGTATGTTGTAATATGTAATATATAAATACAGTTTTTAAACATGCCTTATAAATGGCCCAAGCGATTCTGTCATTGAAAAGAAGTAGATAGATCCACATATGACATAACCTTATAAGCATGGTATGGCTGTTTTAAAAATGTATTACATTAGATTGAATTAGGTAATTACATTAAATAAGGTTGTTGGTAATACACAGAGTTGATTAATGAACATGTCATTGAATGGGTGTTTTTCTATTTACCTCATGATAATTCATCAGTCAATCGTATTAGCTCACGTCTAGTTGTGTAGGCCTTGAGTTTATTCCTCCAGACTTTGGCCAATACAACTGACTTTGACTCTATAACAAGATAAATTAGAAAACAACGATTTAATAACATAATAGTACACAACGACTACCTGTTGATCTAATTGAGGAAACCATTTCGAGTTGCTTGAAATTTAGAAATAATTAATACAACTCATATAAAGTGCAGTTGTTGGCCCGTGTGTTGGAGTCAGGTGTTCCATAGACTAGAGTAAACTGAAGAATTTGGAGAAAACTATTGATCTAGAATATCACTAGCTTCAGCACTTACCGACTACGGTACTGAACCTGGAATCAACGAGGAAGTGATTAGTGCATTTGTTTTTCTTTCTCAATTTTATAATAACTAACTGGTACTGTAACGGTCGACTGCCGGAAAAAATAAAATTATTTCATACAATCTGCATGTGAATAACTAGTTGCATCTATATGGCACGTGAGTTGGGCAAGAAAAGCTCGTAGGAGAAATCGTGTTTGCAAACAAATGACTCAACATTACCATTGCGCTGGTGGGCAAATTCACGATAGGTTGATTAGAACGATAATAAAATAACTCTCAGGATATGTTCTGTTTTATTAAAACTTTTAAAATGTATGCATTTGGGAAAACATGAAACTGACATAATTGTGTCCATGAAGCACCATATTTATATATTGATTTGGACAAATGTAATTATTTTTTGTATTTGACACTATTACCATTTTGTTCTGCCTAACATCAGTGCATCCGAAAGACGAATCACATGATGAATCTAGATATTATCATAAAACAGCGAAAATGAATATCAATTTAGCGTTCCGAATTCGACATTTTCATACATTGCCCTTGCGACTTTTATTTTCAGAGCTTGATTGGCTAATGTAACCTCACATCATCGTTTTAACTTAGAAGGCGTTTATGTTACAGGTTACGACACTCGCTTTGCATATGTATAGTTAAGGTCTCGTTTTCCTAAGCCAGCTTACTCAGGGTTATCCATGGCCTGTCCATTGTCGGTGGTTTTGAACTATGGTGTCTTAAGTTTCCTTCTTCCTTATTTTCAAGGTCCACCTCGCCACCACTGACCCGTCTAGAAAATTCTCAAAATTAAAAGAAATTGAAAGAAATTAGGAGGCGCTCTATATATATTATGTTCTGAGAGAGTGACAGGTGTAAGGTAAAGTTCTTTGAATTTGTAACATGCACAATGAAGAAAATGTTGGCATACCTCTATGTATTTTCATGTACTGTGGCTGAAATTTCTTTACATATTGTACTTGTGGAAATTGTACATGATCTAAGCACATATCTGACAAAAATGGCCGCTTCCATGTGCTCGAAAAAATAGCCTGAATTAGTCCAGAGTACACTATTTTTAGCAGTTATTAAAATAGGGAAACGAATTTTGCCAGAGTAGGCAGTACCAGTTTCTGAAAGTACAATGAATGAATTACAAAATAAATAAAAGGTAAAAAAAGTTATCGGCTCTTTTTACAATTTACCTTTGAAGTCCAGAAAGTAAAAATGACCAAGCGGAGCTAGCAGTTTTTTGATAGGTGCACATCTGAAGTAAGACCAAGCTGTATACTCTATAACCCAAATTGCACCCATCAATTATACACCAAAATAACGAGAATTAAACGTTCTTTTAATAATACATAAGATATACAAGGACTTTTTTAAATTGCCAGGATAACCAGTGAGGAAAACCTGAGTAATTCTTTTTATTTAAAAATGTAACCCTATGCAAAATACGAAACTGTAGAGCGCCACCTTAATAAACAATCGAGGGCAAATAGTATTATTCCCTTATTTGCTGATATTGCATTTGTTTTAGAAAATACATAGTGTTAAGTGTGTTTGAACAGATCGCTTCCAGGTACAGTTCGATACAGAAGTGTAATATTGCCCGGAAGACTTAAATTGTTTTCTCCTTCAGTTTAAATCTTTACTTGCTCTTTTTAAGTAAAGGGAGAAGAACAGGATAATAACAGAACTGACCTAAGCGAGAAAACATTGATGAGAGGTAGAGAAAATCTCGAAGGATCATGGCTGTATGATACAGAGCAAAAGCAAGAGGAAATTGAAGTTGACAGAAACGATTTATATATTTAAGAAAGATATAAAGCTGACATTCCTATAAGTAGTGTATCATACAACCTGATAGAGAGAAAATCAGATTATATAAATGACTACCATGCATTCTAAACTAACTAGCAACGTTTATATATTTTCAGAGGTATGTGTCTAACCCCTTTGAAGGTTTAAAGAAGGCGAATCAGAATGCTGACAGTGGTACTTCTGTGCGCAGTTTTCATCGAGCAGCGTCTCACGAACCAGGATCCCAATTGTCGGAATCTAAGCTCCAGTCTTCACCTGCAGCTAACGTAGTTGAGGATTACGACCTTGTCCATCTAGACGATTTTTTGCGTTATTTACTTCCAGAAAATGTAAATTTTGTGCCATTCATACCAGATTATCTGAAAAACTGTATGTTACATGAAGAAATTACGAGCAGTGGTGCAAATAGAATATCCGAGCATTTAGAATGTACTCTGAGGTTAAGCAAATCTTCCATCTCCAAATTCAGACACGAGGTGTGGTACAATCATTGGAACTTTGTATCACTACATCTCACCTTACCTGCCGAAATTGAGGTTCTTGGTACAAAAGATGTAGTTTGACCTTTAGTTTTTGTTTGGACCTTCTACGGAAAGAAAGGCGCCCTAGAGTTCCTACGTTGGCCGATGGAGTTTGGGATTTGGTCAATGGGATTTTTAAATGCGTACTCTGGAGATTTAGCTCGTTTCGAACTTGAGGTTAACTGTTCAAATCTGATTGTTGGAGACAATAAAACCAATTATGCAATAAGCAGCGTACTTAAGGAGGCTGTTGACATAATCTCAAACTTTAAAGAGTTCTGCGCACCGAGCTTTTGCTGTTACATGAGAAGAATTTACATTTATCCAAACTTCATATATACTATGTGCCTCCATATGGTATGTCCAATCCAGGCCTTAAAATATCAATGCAGCTCGATTTTTTTTAACACAGAAACACTAAAGAGGGAAGTTTACTGTCCTGGAAAAGAAAGAGACCTGTTAACATTTACATACGATGTACTATGGTGGATATTTCCAACAATTGTTGCCGCATTATTATTTGCCTTCTCTCCACTGTTACTTATGAACATGGCTTGCAGAGTTTGCAAGTTGACAGAGTTGTTTCAAATAAAAGGGATTACGTCTGACGAATTATACGAAGAAATCAGTGATGGAGATGAAAAACAATCCGAAAGTGACAAGCGATGGGTATTCTACACTGAACAAAAAACAGTGACTATCTTTTCCACTTTGTTCTTACAGATGGGACCGTGTCTTATGGGACATCCGTGTAAGGTATCGATCGTCTTTCGAGTTCTCGTTCCGATTTTCAGCCTAACTATCATCGTGTTACAGATTATCCTCGATTGGATTTATCTTTGAAATTTTGTCATTGAGGGAGTCCAAAAAGGTGTTCCGATGGGTTTTCGTTCAATGATTGCCGGATTTGATGATAGCAAGCGAAATTTTCTTCGCTTCCTTGGAGGACCGTATATTGCATGTGGACTGTATCTTTTCATCACTTGTATCTTTTTGGTCTGCCACCTGACATATCTCTCTTTCTTGAAATAGTCTTAAAGGATAACCATGAAGTCACCATCTCTGCAATCAAGCTTGACTTCCGATCGATTGAAAGACTAGGATCAATTCCATTTTGTAATAGAAAGGGATACAGCAAAATCTACAGATTATTTTTGGCACAATTGTACATGCTGATTAATTTAAATTTCTGGAAAAAATCCATTCTAATGCAACGCCGACGGTGGAACCAAGTGCAAGTCCAGATCAGATGCATTCTCTTCCTACCGTATGTTCTTGTGTGTGCCATAGAGCTAATTTCGTGTATCCTCTACTACGGCCTACCTATTCTGCCATTCACAGTGACTATTATCAGAGCTTTGTGTGGACACCTGTTGAAACTAGTCCAGAACTATAGACTCACTATATTCAGATACACTGGATATCTACTGCTGTCGATAGTGACGGCAGCTGTATTGTTCTTTGTATACATGTTCTGGACGATTTTCCTGGACGCCTGCCTCTTCTTCAGTCGATTTTGTATTTATACCTACACTGGAATCATCGTGTATCGAAAAATATCCTACGGATATCTCATCTTCGTCTTCACCAGAATCTACTACCTTTGGAAGATTGTCAAGGAATACAGTGAAATATATCAACGGCTGTTGAAAGTTGTCATCAGAGTCTGTAAAGATCTGGAGAAAGTCAGCAGAGGAAAGCTTCTCGTGATATCATAAAGTGGGACCGAAGAAATAAGACGGTGCATTTTTTAGCACGTGATTGAGCGCCATTGTCCTCGCAGAAAGCAAGTTTTGGTGTCACTTTTAATGGTCATCATACTCCTTGTCATACTTGGTCTCTCTGTAAATCTCCTCATGAAAACAGATCAGTTTAAAGAGCTACACGTTGTCATGCACGTGGGCACTGCTCTCTTCATTTGCGCGTTTTCCAAAGATTCTTAGGTCCATGTGCAGCGGTTCTGATCACAGAATCAAATCGAAGAGACACAGACAGAAAGTTATGAAAACAGTGCGAGACTACTTTGGATACATTCCTGCAAACTACGAATCTGATGATGAGGCAGACGACAGTGATACACCCGATCCGTTAGTCCATAACTCTCTCGTTCCTGTGCGCCATGATACACTCCCAATAAACTTTGGCAATGCAAATAGTCATGAATAACTGAATTAAAGAAAAACAACTAACAAATATCAAAACAAGCAATCAGACATAACATATATTGTACACTTTCTAAACGGAACACCATTTGATAAGTGAATAATGGAGTAGTAGACAATCACTTGGAACAATAAAGTTCATTAAAGTAGTATTTAAGTTACATGTTGCATTGACGGGTATTTTTACGTTTGGATTAGACAGAAATTCAAAGGAGTCGTGACTCTAATTTAAAGGTTTGACTGTATTTGGGGGATGGGGTGTTAAAGGACAAATGTACCAAATATTACAATTACATTTTCTAATACATTTCGACGAAACTTCTTATTCGTAACCATAACAGCAAGATGCATCATATATGTGATGCAACGTGCAGTATGACTGGGTTACTTTCTTGGGGGTAGGTGTAAGGATCTAGAATTCGTGAGACGGGGTTTGGAATGGGGGGGGGAGGGACTTTTGCAATGGCGAATCATTGCAGTTGTTCTAGTTCTATCTTGTACAAGCAATTCTGTTGATTCGTCCATATTTTGTTCTAGCGTTATCTTGTACAAGCAATTCTGTTGATTCGTCCATATTTTCTGGTTTTGTCTAGGTATTTCATGTTTGATCCGATTATACTGTATACATCAACTATAACTAAAGTGTTAAATTGAAAATTGTCAGAACCTGATGTTCGCCCGAGGTGGCATAAAAAAAAGTCTAAAGTCGCATTTTTCAGACATCTTTTCGAGAAAATTGGTCGCAGATTTTTTTTACAATTAGAAAATCTTCAACAGCAGATCGAGTTAGATGTCAGTTATAGTCATACTACTTATAATGTTTAAAGTCGCAAAATATTACACATGTGAGCGCATAGGACACAATATTTATTCACTCCTGTAGCCATTTAAAAAGTGTTTAATTTTCTAAATTGTTTTATTTTATTTTTGTGTATCCTCGTTTTTTTTAATATGTTTTTCAATTTATTTATTTTCCAGGAGAGTTAAAATATCATATCAATTTATATATGTATTGACTTTCTGTGTATCATAGGCAGAAAAATATTAGGGTTGTATTTCTTAAAAGACTCTCAAAACCAATCGCGTTCCTAAAGATTAATGTGCAAGAGGTTGTAAACAATAAACTGTGTCAAATTTCATCTTTACTATTTGTTTGCAAGGGAAGAGTGTAAATTTACTGTCTGCAGAAAAAATATTTTGTGGTATATCATAAACAAAACCATTTTAATTTTTCTGTAAAATTATCTCCCACTGTCTTTGTAACAACCATTCACTTTATATAAATTGTTGAAAAAATTATGCATCTTTTTTAAAAAGGGTACATGACTGGATTCCGTAAATATCTAAATTTCGTAAGCACGTAACAGAAATAGTGTTAAATTTCCGATGAAGTTAAGATTATCGAGGAAGGATACGTCAACCGTCTGCTCCTCGCTGTTACCTGTCAATTGACATAAGTTGCTGTTTCTGTTGAGTAATCGCTACCTAGGCGCCGCGGCAAGACGTCATTCTTGATGTGTTAGACGCATGTAATGAACAATATACACGGTTATGCGTTATGCGACTTTGATGAGTACTTCATCACAAATTTGATACTATTTGACCCCGGATACTGAACATATTTTCTATTTCAAAAGGTGTTCAAAATGGGCAGGTTTTTTATGTATCAAATGAGCGGACGGAAATTTGTCTATATATGGAAAGACACCCAGACAGGTTTAATGCACTACCTACATACTTATCTACCTACACTACACTAGGCTACATCACAATCCAATGCAATACAATATCTATAATATCAACAGAGAGATGGACATTAAGCGGAAACATCAGTAACCCCAGATTGTATTATAAAACACCAATTGTCCCTTTGAAGCTCTTTCGCTGATGCTGTGCAACGTCTAAATCAAACGTGAGGCAGAACTTAATCGAAATTCCCGCAGGAAATTCATAAAGATATATATTAATATCCGTTTTTATGAAGGGAAGGGGGTAAAAATGTTCTGTTCTGAAAAGTACTACAATTAATTGTTCAATCAGACTAACGCTTTTTAATATGGCTTAATGCCTATTCACACCGTAATTGTAAGCCTCAGTCATGGTCGTTTTAGATTGATTTCATGATACTTGGAATACGTACTTATATACTTACATCTCTTGAATTAGTTTCTGTGTTACTATTCTCCTATTTTTAATTGACTTGCTTTCATGGCTTCTATGTATGTGAGTTTTATTGTTGCATGTTCTGTAACTTCTGTACGTTTCCTATTTGCAGATACGTCTGACTCTAATTTTAATATTTCGCCATTAAATCTAAAGTGTATGTCAATGTGGTCATGTAGGCACATTTACTCATTTTAAGTTAAATATTAATTGTTGTTCTAAAATTTAATACTAATATAGTTTAACCAAATTCTGTTCAATCCTGCTTATAGAATGCTCTGCACCTTAACTGGCATCAAGAAACTTCCAGAGAAAAAGTATTGATCGCTATGGACTTTTACAAAGGTGGCCGGGTACTAAACTGGGTCAAGAAAAGCGCACGTCGGGTCTAATCGTCACAATACAAGGTAGTACTTTTTTTTCAACATACGTAGCTTTCATTGTGACATCATAGCGCGCGACATTCAGTCCGGTTTGTACCGGATCACACCT
Organism: Margaritifera margaritifera; assembly: GCA_029931535.1. Classification (NCBI taxonomy): domain Eukaryota; kingdom Metazoa; phylum Mollusca; class Bivalvia; order Unionida; family Margaritiferidae; genus Margaritifera; species Margaritifera margaritifera. Next base: position 2,487,095 of record JAQPZY010001396.1, on the reverse strand, counting down.
TTAGGTTGACTTCGTCCATAAATGTCCACGTACTTTAACATTGAGTTTTGTTGTATGTTTCTCGGGGCGTGCAAATAATGATCTTCCAATGGAATATGGATGTATGTGGATCCAAAAATTGCCATTTAAAGGTATGTGTTATCAAAGTCTAAAAAACGACACCTGTTACTGAAATAGTCTGTACTGAACGCATACATGACCTGTATAACTTTAACTATAGTTGTTGCATGTTACTCCTTAATAAAAAAAAATTTTTTTTCATTAACACGGTTTAAAGATATCACCCAACCTCCCTCGTGTGCCATGTGTCTCGCGATCTAATGCGCTTGTTTCGAGATAATGACGTCATCAACTGTGTCACTAGCGATCTTGAAGAGTGACCGGAATGAATTAAACAGTAAAATCAGACAAAATGAGATTTAAACAGGTAATTTCATGTACTTTAAAAAAGTCATAATGAAAATCTATATTTTCACGAATGCTTTTTTGTGTCACACATTTTGACCTTGAATTTTCTATTATATGCTAACGATAGCGCCGCCGATCACATCTTTGGTTTGTTTACATATTTTGAACAGGATAACCCACTTTGGGAATTTCTGCAACTGGATAGCCAATGTAAATATTTGGTTTTAATCATGTGGAGTTCTTATACAACGTAAGAACAATTTACACTCGAAATGTATATTCACTACGGACTTTTTCGTTTCAGTATTATTTCATAATAAACATATATTCTACATCAAAAGACATTGAATCTATTATAATAAAATGTGTATCCATTCACCAGTGTCTGTTTTTAAATTTCTCTCTCACTCTGTCTGTCTGTCTGCCTCTCCCCCAGTCTATTGAGTCATGTATTTATATGGTAAAGAATAAGCAAGCAGTAAATGCACAAACTGCATATAGAATTAACGATTTTTTTTTTTCATATTGTAATTTTTTATTTTGTTTATTTCAAAAATATGGAGACGCTATGAACTAATAACATCCATACCTTGACTTAAATGGCACATTCTGGTCATATGCCACGTGACTTTTTAGTTAGCGTCACGAACCATGGACACCACTTCCGGAAATAAGCAAAATTACACACGCTCGGAAAAACGGTAATTCTGAACTAATGTACATGAATGCCAAAAAATTGTAACTATGATTAAATGAAGTAGATATTGTTGAATACTTTTGATGGGTTTTTTTAATAGATTCTCACAATATTATAACGAACGCGTTAAAATTCACGTTAAGTGGACGAATAGTGGTTGCTCGAGGCTATTTAGAAATTTCTTGATATCAGATCGTGGAAAGAAAGGTGGATTCTAAAGATCAGCTGGAAGAATGCTATTTATTCCCAGTCAAAGGTTGCATTTTAAAAACAGATTTGTGACCAGACCCCCCCCCCATTCGCTCCCCTATCCCCTTCACACACACCCAGAACCGTCCATTCTGGATGCAAGAAGCTTATAAATACGCGGGGTTTTCTTTACAAATGCACGAAGTTTGAAATTACAATTTGTGAAGTTCGTTGCAGTTGTTGAGTTACACAAACCTGGTATTGTTGGTGCTATAGAGACTTTGATCAGCAATAGTATTACTGAGATTGTGACTGGCTATAATAAACCATATACACAAGATAAAACGAATATAGTTAATGGACGAGATGTTGGTGTTTGGTGTTTTACTGTAAATGAGAATATTGAGCATTTGGTGTTTTACTGTATTGTTATTGATAATGTTGAGTGTGGGTTCAAATTTAATGATAATGTTGAGTTATATCTATCTATCTCCTCCTGCGTCGGAATATGTCACATAACCACTGAACTAGCCGGCTGTCTTCTGCTTTCTATACACAAAACTATCTTATGGAAATTAATATAAAGTTGAACAATATTTTAAATTAATTGTCACAAAAGCAACTTGTTATAATATGTGATTTCAACTTCAAAAATATTAATCGGAAGATTTTGGACACAAACGTTAAACCGAATCTTGTTTGCTTGATACTGTAATGAACAATTTCTTGATCAGCATGTAACCTTCCTTATTAGAGGTGAACACGTTCTGGATTATATTCTATCACTAGACATCAATATATTTGACAATGTTGAAAGTGTTGGGAAACCTGGCAATAGTGATCATGAAATTCTTCAGTATGATGTGCAGTTTAAGAAGTCATGTACAGAAAATTAACAGCTGATAACAACTGAAAGGAATCCGCTGTTTCAGAAACGAAGAATGAGACGATGTCTATAAAAAAAAAATAAGAAGTCCAGACTGTTTTGGGTCAAAAGAAGGGTAGGTCGAGTAATAAGGAACAGACAAGTAATTTCATGAAATTTAAATTACGTTGTGCGTTGAGCACATACAATAAGTATAAATAAGCTGAAGCATATGCCAAATGTTTTATCAAAGATCCTGTGAAAAGATTTCAGAAAAAGGTAAAAGATTATATCAAAACAGATCCTAAACTGCTTTACAAATGTGTGAATTCTAAGACATAAATCAAACGACACCATTGTGATAGAACATCTTCAGGTAAAAAGTTCGTGGCCGGGACTCTGAATACATTTGTTAACATCAGATTTCACTGACGAGAAAACATAAGATATTCTTGAACCTGATTACATTTTGTAGATGATGAAAAACAATGTGATTATAAGTATTATGAAACCCCGTATTATCAAAAAGATATGAAACTAATGGACAGTGTACAATGCGAAGCCCCTAGATTCGAAGATGATTTTCAAGATCTTCCATATCTCGAAATGTTTGAAAGATGTAACTTAGCAACATCTGAACTTAGAAGGCACGGAAGTGATCTAATAGAAGCATAACATCTTGATGCTGATTCAAGGACTCGAGGACATACAATGAAAGTGATTAAAACTAGATAACGTTCAGATTTAAGGAAATTCTTCTTCGGACAAACAGTGACCAATAATTGAAATTCTTTCGCCAATAGTGAAGTAGAGCCACCATATCTATCTATCTATCTCTCTAACTTTAGACGCTCGTGTAAGATAATGTATGAGAGGTTTGATGGGGGACTCTATTTTCCCGCAGGGGAGCTTTACCTTCAGTTTCATTTCGAATGTTCCTGTGTCCAAACGTATAATATTCGAGAATAAAAAAGTGTAATGTTCACAAGGAATAATAGAATCTATGCAGTACAACTTACGTAAACCGAACACTGTTAGGACCAAATTTTGCTTTCATTGAAAGATGTAACTTGACAACATCTGAACTTAGAAGGCACGGAAGTCTTATAGAGTCTTCTTTAATATCAGAATTGTCCTATTGGGACCAATATATATGGCCATTCTACAGAGGTTTGATTAGTATCAGAATTGTCATATTTGGACCAATATATATGGCCATTCTACAGAGGTTTGATTAGTATCAGAATTGTCATATTTGGACCAATATATATGGCCATTCTACAGAGGTTTGATTAGTATCAGAATTGTCACATTTGGACCAATATATATGGCCATTCTACAGAGGTTTGATTAGTATCAGAATTGCCCAACTGCGACCAAAATATGTGGAGAGGGGGCCAGATTAGGAAAGCTTCACTGTATATTCAATGTGTAATGTTATAAATTCCTAGGAGTTCTTTTTGAAGATACACTCGTCATATCTGTAACGTGATTGTTTTCTAACTTTCTTTGCAAAATAGACTTTAAAAACTTAAAATTCATGAAAGGAAACTCTTTTCAACTTATATATAAACTATAATGGAATACTGTGCACATTATTGTATGGAATCATATGCATATAATCAAACTTCAATTGGGTGAGCTTTATTTTCTCTTTTATACAATTCACATTTATGCATGATTAGAGCTTCATTGGACAACTGTACCTAGCTCAGTGAGTAGGACTTATGTAAATAATAATAATAATAATAATAATAATAATAATAATAATAATAATTATTATTATTATTATTATTATTATTATTATTATTATTATTATTATTATTAAAGTTCATTCAGCTGTTAAACATTTTATGTCAGATAAAATATTGTAATGTACAATAGTTGTATGCCATTAAAAGCCTGATAGGCTGTGTAATAAAGTTATGAGATATATGAATTAACCCTGTTATAAAATATATTATGCATTAAATAAGATATCTTTTAACTTTTAAAAATATCTAATAAAATTTATAGTATAATTATCTAATACAGGTTATACGATATCTGATTAAGTATTAAGATATCTTAGAAAATGAATAAGATATCTTATAAACAGAGGTAATTCACATATTCTAAATTTATAAAATATCTTATAAACTTTATAACATATCTTGTTTTTATTTGTTCCTATGCACATAATCAGATATCTTATTTATTATATCTTTTCAAGTTTATAAGATACCTAATAAAGTTTATAATATATCTTGTAAATCATAGGATATCTAATAAAATGTAGCTTATAAGATCGGTTTAAACTTTGTATTGCCATATTTTCAGCACATGGCGTCGGGCGACAAGTTCTCGCAACTTAGCAAAAGCCGTTCCCAAAATACACAGGTAGATACATGAGAAGTGGCAAGGCGTAATAGTATATGAATATACGTATATGTGGGTCAGAAACATAGCGCATTAATACAAACAAATATTGAACAAATTCATCCTACATCTATAGAGAAAGAGAAAAATTAAAAGAAAGAAAGGTTAATACAAAATACATGTAATGCAACTGATTTTAAGAAAGGAAAGGAGGGAGGATGAGAATAATGGGAAGAAAGAGACGATTAAGGGATAACGTGCCAGGTGGTTTTGGTGGTGCGGGGGGAGAGGTGATCGTACCAATAAGGTAGTTTGTTTTAGACGATTTTTGAAATCTTTTAATATCTTTGATGCTAGTCTGACAAATTTCAAACATGCAAGCGTTAAGGTCATTTGATAGTTAAAATGATTCAAGCAGCAAGACATTAGAACTAACATGGATGAATAGTTGGTTTAGGCATAAGTCTTGGTATTGTACATTTCTTACAATTAAAAATATAATGATACGTAGTCTCGTCTTCCTCTCTATATGTGCACAATGGGTCATCATAATCATTGTTAAAATGAATGCAGTTGTTTCTTATCCTAGAATGAATAACTGATAATATCCTGTTACCAGTAGAATAATAGAGCGCGACATATTTATGTGTAGTTGAAATGTTACGCCTTAATGTTTAATAACCTGTTTCACGTTTTATTGGATCCGGTAGAGTGTTCCAAACCTTTATTGTGGAAGCTACACGTGATTTTCTGGACATTTCTAGTCTAGCATGTATTTGTTGAGAATTATTTCCATTTCGTAAATTACATCCAACTAACGGAGTTACTAGATCTTGAAAATAAGAGGGAGATGAACCATACCCAATGTTGTGAAAAGTACAGAGTTTATGGAATTTTCTTCTTTCCGATAACTGAAGTCAGCCAGTTTCTCTGTGAATCTTGTTAGCAGGAGCAATACGGGTAAGTCCAGTTACAAATCTTCTCGCTTCAAGTTGGAGTCTTTCGAGTCTTAATAGGTCGGAAGCAGAACAATTTTCTCATATTGTATCATCATACTCTAGAAGAGAGCGCATATAAGAGAGATATGATCTCCTACCTAAATTATATTTAATATACCACAAAACATTCAGCATTTTGGATGCATGTAAGCAGATATTATCAATATGTTTCGAAAAGCTACCAGAGTTAGCGAATGTTAGACCAAGGTGTTTATGATGCTCAACAAAGTGTAGAAACTCATTTTGAAACTTAAGCTCGGGAAGAACTGGGTCTAATTTGTGGGAAAACACATAACTTCAGTCCTTGAAAGGTTAAAACTTACTAGTCATTGCTTGGACCATTGGTCTACAGTTTTAATATCGAAGTTAAGCACGTATTCGATGTCGTTGGTTTTCGATGAAGGGTAAGCTAGTGAACTATTATCAGCAATGTCATTGATATATAAAAGGAATAATAATGACCTGGAATAGATCTTTGAGGGACACCAGCAAAAACAAGTTTACTAGGTGATTCAGAAGTATTAAATATATACTTTTCTAAGCCGGCCAGAAAGATAATTGCTTTTCCAACTTATTAAATGACAGTCTATTCCTTTATGCCTGACGTGGTCAGATCAGATTGCTATTTATAACGGAGATTATTTGATTTCAAATGGTTGTGAATACATTTAAAATAAACTCTTTCCATTATTTTCCTGACAAAGATTATCAAAAAAATAGGTCGGTTATTTCACGGATCGTTGGGATTACCTTTTGTACAAACTAGCATTACAATAGCTTCTTTCCAAATATTTGGAAATTCTTGTTCTCTTAATGATTTATCAAATAAGACGCACAGAGGTTTGGCAATAGCCGGAGAGACACCTCTAAACATTCGATGACTGATCTTATTAGGTCCACAAGCGTTTTGACTGGGTATACTTTTTGTAATATATAGAATATCTTGTTCTGTAATCGCTATTTCAGATAATTTTGCATTTGTGTTATAATAGATTCAGGTAGTTCAACGTTTGCATCATCCACTTTGAATATATGAGTAAAAACAGTGTTTAAGCACTATGCTTTTTCTAAATCAGTAAATACTCTTAGTACAGTTCCGTCGTCTATTGTGCACTGTAGTGGAGGTATTACATTAATTTTGCTTTGTTTAATTAAATGTCTGCTTAGATGCCAATATTCCATGGGGTTCTATACCATGTTTTCAATATTATCGTATTTTGAGTGAAAAATATCTTTTGCAAATGTTCTGGTTGTTTACCTAATTTCTGGGTTTTCTATATTGTGACTATAGACGAGAATTATTATTTTTTGTTGCTCTTCTCTTTATATGATCGCGCTTTCTTGTAGTTCTACGCAGTTTACTGTCATACCAAAATTTATCGTGTGGACGGCACACAGCTTGGAAGGCACACATCTATTAGCACAATCTGTAAGCAAGGACGTAAATCTAACTGCAGCTTCATTAACGTTACAGCAACTTTGAAATACACTTTCCCAATTTGTATTTAAGATAATCTCATTTAATTTGTTAAAATCAGCTTTCTTATAAAATCAGACTTCTCTTTTGTAACTAGAAGAAAACTCGAATAAACTTGAATAATCAGAAATGTAGCTTGATGGTCACTTATAAATAGTTTTAACAGGAAATACACCTGAGCACCACACGTCAGATGTACTAGATAATATGATAGTGTCAAGTACTGTAAATGAGATGTCAGTAGTTATATACTTCTAAATATTGACTATAATAATCTTTTGATAAAAGTGAGGACACGCTCAATGGTAATATTTAAGGAATCCCAGAAACTCACTGCTGCTGCTGGTGGTCTATAAACTACGTATATAAAATAATTACAACGTTGTGGAAACACTTCTATCCATAAGCCATCTAAAGTTATATCTAACGGTTCCAGCCGTGTTCTAAACATAACTTGTTGATTATATAAACCATAACACCCCCAACTTGATTGGACCTATAATTTCTGACTTTTTTTATGAAAGCCTTCAGTGGTGGGGTCATTATCTTGTATACTGTCATCAAGATGGGTTTCAGTTGTTTCAGTTATTGCAGTTATATCAAATGGGTTAATATGTAGTCAAATTTATGACCCATAGACCGTATTCTTAAATGTACGAACGATATTGTATTGTCTTCTAGAGAAGAGTTGCTACATGATGATGATGATGATGATGATGATTATGATTAAACTACCTGTGCCACATGACCTAGATTTAGTTCTATATTCCATGAGAGCATAATTAAGAGTAAAATCCACATTACAAATATGACTACTGAAAAATACAAATGGACTACTAATGCATAGAAACACAACTTAGAAATGACATTTTTGGTGGTATGCGTTAAAGGTTTAAGATTGACTACCTCATGTGGATATTTGTAATTAAACTGTGTACACAAGAGTCTAATTGTCATTATGCTTTTAGACGTATAACTAGTTCAAGATTCGCAAATGAAGCATCATTAAAGCTCAGACTTTACTTTGTATGCAGGCGTCTGGCTCGATGAAGGAATAGTCCAATGCTTATCCTATGGAAAATAATTGTATTAACCATCAGGCAATATATATAGTAGATCAAAGGGATGGAATAAGTAAAACCGACTCCTGAATCCAAGCATCAGATAACTATTACGTTTAAGGCACGGTATCGGTCTTATTGAACTTGCCACGGTTTTTATTATGAAGGAAATTCGGCAAAAGAAAGTTGAATTGGAGACATAACTGATAAAGAATGCAATATGGTAAATAGAAAAAAATTATATTAAAAACAGCACTGATTTATGCATAGCAGGTGCGGGGGTTACGGTTGGGAGATTTAAGGTAGGAAGAAATACTTGATAGTATACAAAATGCCTATTAACATTTACGGAAGCTCAACCGCCAGACGACGCGGTGCGGATGTAGATTTGACCAGGTTTGCCACCAAAGCGGATTTGACTAAGTTTACCAGCCGGGCTGTTGTTGGTGTTGACCCAGGCGAGCTTGTGATTTTTGAAGATAAAACTGGGAAACTTAAATCATCTAACGTGGACATTGCAAATATCGTTTTAAAAGCGGATGTGCCTGAGTTTATCAGCCGGGCTGACATCAACCCGGGAGGGCTTATGATTTTCCAAGATCAAACAAGAAAAACTAAAACGTCTAATGTGGACATCAACGATGTTGTGGTGAGGCTGCGAGGCGCTGTCGCGCAAAACGTGGCCGCGATAATTGAAAACGGGGCAATCAGAGCCTTTGGTACATCGATTGCCTTTATCAGAAACTATGTTCACGATGCTGATGCTACAACAAAACAATACGTGGATGAACAGATCTCAGACATGCCTTTGCCACCAGGCGTAGTAACTTCATGGAGCCATATTCAAGGAATATTAATCAAAGAAGGAGAGGAACAAACTGACCAACTAACCTTAGCAAATGATCGACTTCTTTTCGGTTCTTTTGAAAGTGGTTTTGATGTATCTAAACGTCACATCTTAAAAGTGCGCGAGTCCGGATCATACCGGAAAGAAAGGTACTTGGGGTAGAATGGGAATGTTAATAAATTATCAAAAGCATCTTGGTCTTTATTTTCTGCCAATATTGCGTATCAAGAAACTGAACACTAATTATGAATTTTATACATATGCAATCTCAACATCATTAGTCGCCGGAGATGAAATTCAGTTTGAAGGACTCAATATTTATTCGGACGGGTACTTAACCGTCTTTGGTGTTTGTGTTTAGGATTAGATTTATCATTATATACGTGATGGATTCTGACCGCTTTGATGAGGTTGCGAAATATACCGACGGGGTGTTGGATAAGCTGACCAGTGATGCCAACATCGATAGTAATTTTGCTCCACTTGTTGACGAATATCTGCTTCATAATGGTGTTATCAGAACCTCGTATACAATCAAATATAATCTACACGAGGGCAATATAGAAATCGGTCATTGTAACCACCTGCCTGATGTACCAATACCATCTTGAAGCCATCTTATGATCATTACATTAGTACGTGAAAATACCCGATCGCTGACTGCACCACTAGGTGTAAAAACATTCAGGGATTGTTTCTACAACGATGAAGTGGAATTCACCGCTGAATCCATCCCGGTTACATTCTCCAGTGAATATGTTAAACCGATATTGATTCAACCGAGGAGAGAAATGGCTCGACTGAAATTCAACAAGGATGCACTTGTCCGTGTAACAGTTTTTGGGCGAAGACGAACACCAACCAAAGGCGTAATCAATATGATTCTATATGAACGTGGTGCCGTACCCTCAGAACGCACAATTGCCGGAGATTTAAGTATTCGACAGGAAGATATTTTCTATAATTGTATGGTGGTTGTGCAAGTAAAAAAAAGGGTACTTGGTTAGAAGTGCGTGGGCGTCTTACACCTGAACAAGGCATGGTTGTCGAGCAATTGAACTACGCCATTGTGTTATTAATAGAAGAATTATAATGGACCCTCAATGTCACCGGCGTAAAAAAATAATCGAAGCGGAACTGCAACTGCGAGCTGAAGTTGTTAAGAGAACCGCATTCCTCGTAAAATACAAATGTGTGTGTGATCCTTGATGCTATTTGCGGAATCGCCGAGGCTGCAACTGTTGGTCTGGGTGTTGCTGGAATTACAGCCACAACAATTATTATAGGTGCACCAATTGAGATTGTTGCTTGAGCCATATCGATAGTAAACGGTATCGCAGGCGGTTCAAGTAAAATAATTTCGTTTCGGCTGCATTCGCGAATACGTATCTATTCGGAACTTCTCACGGCAGCACAAAGTAGTCTTAATACGATTAGTAAATTATACTCAATTGCTATAAAAGATAAAATCATTAGCGCAGCCGAGTTCGAGACCATGTTGGCGGAAATGGAAAACCACAGGCAACTCCGATCACAGATACGCAACCGCGTAGTGGATTTACAGACAGTAAAAGTCCAATAATTTCCTTTTAAAAACATAAAAAGTATATAAAAGCAACAAACAAAAAAAAAAAAAAAAAAAAAAAAAAAAAACAATTGCGAAAGTACAAAGCCTGCATGGTTCCATTTCTACAAAAGAAGTTCAAGAAATGTATGGAATCAGCTCAGCTCAGCCAGATTATGTCAGATATGGAATGCTCTCAAATATTGTCCGGCTGTAAAAACATCTGGTATCAATCAACAAGATCTACAGCCTATAATTGATAGTATTAAGTCCATAAAACATCTGATATAGATATAAAATATCTGCAGCCCTTAATTAATAGTATTAAGTCAATATAAACATCTGATATCGACAAGAGTGATCTACATCCCATAGATGCTAATATCCAGATAGTAATGGCTATATTCGGTGATCTAAGAAATAAAATATCAGAGTTGGATGAACAAATGGGGAAATTAGCAAAAATCGACGACAATATTGTGATGGGATTACATGATCTCGTAACACTTACAATGGCTCGGGCAGTAGCCGGACGCTTTTACTGCAATAATCATTAAACACTTTATGAAACAATGATCATTAAAAGGAGGCAAAAAGTTGACAGAAGACTTGTTAGGTGAAGTTAGTCAAGAATTCGACGAAGATCAGATGAAGTAAGGCGACTCACTGTGGATGGGAATGTGTATGCGGTTGTCGCATCACAAATTAAAAGACGTGTGTACATAAGTAGTAGTAAAATAGTAGTTTTTTGTTTGTTACTGATGCAGGTTCAAATCAATGTCCCACATGACTATCCTCTTGCATGAACTCCTGTTGGTAACTTTCGCGGATTCGCGCGTTTGTTCGTGTAATATGAGCACAAAGTCATGTGGGGTGAGGATTTTACCAGGATCAGTAACAATATATAAAATTACCATATTGCTTCTACTGTACATAAACCTTAACAAATGTAAACATTACTGTTTATTCATCGCACCGGAACTGGATAGCATTACAGTGGTGTTATGGATCTGCGATTTAATATAAGTGGCATAGCATGGTACTTCGGGGTTAAACGGAAATCCTATGTTACAAAGGGCCTGCGGATTATAAGGTCAAACAGGAAACGAACATGGGAATAGCACTCTGAACCCAAACGGTAATTTAACATGGGAATGACATTCTGGACCCAAACCGGAAATTAACATGGGAATGGCACTTGAGACCCAAAGGAGAATCCTATCTTAAAAAGAGTCTGCTGACTATAGGGCATAAGAAGAAATTATCATTAGGCCGCCATTTTTTGGGGTGGGGGTGGGGGTGGAGGGGGCACTTGAATGACAAGTGGAAATTAGCATAAGGCCGCCATTTAGTGGGATTCTGGGGACAAGGGGAAATCCTATGATAAAAATGTCCTTAGGTTTAACATGATGTGGCACTTGGGGGTCAAGATGGTAAATTCTATGTTAGAAATGTTCATAGGTTTAACATTGTTTAACCTTCTATCTTACATTTATGCCGTCGATAGCACATTGTATACATTGTTAGAAGTGGTTGATTTCAAACGGAACCATATGGCCTCTAACGTGAATAAACATTATGCCGCAGGTTTAACATGAGTGGGTCTCTAACGGGAAACGTAATATTAAAAACGTGCATAGGTTTAACATACACTTAGACTAACCAATACCTATTGATCTACTATTCGTCATCAAGCTATATACTATTAACACCCCACATTTATTATTCAGCACATCTTTTTTCCTATCTCCCTACCACTCTATGATCTCCTTATAAATAAAGTAAAATCCGTAACCATTCTATAAGTTCCCTACTGTCCCCTTTTGAAACAAAACTACCATTCTCTTACCACTCTCATAATTTCTACAATTCTACCAGTGGAGTTAAAGAAAAATAAAAAGAGTAGCTTTCTATAGACATTGAATAGAATGGAAAGAAGAATAAACACGCGCACTTAAGAACAGAGAACTGGCTTAATTTTACAACTCCAAACATATATCCTTCATAACTCTTGCATGAAGCCCCAAAAAAAGAATAAGAATTTTGACTATCCTAAATTTAAGATTCTCCCTAAACATTGCTACGTATGTTATTGGCAGCAAGTTTTATTTCATACATATTTAGTATCAAGTCAGGCAAATTTCCATTCATCAGTTTATTACAAATGTTACAAATTTGTCAACTCTAGCACTGACAGACCTTTTAACTTACTCAAAATATATTACTGTTGAGACGAGAGTTATTTTGCTACATTGTCAGGTAATGGTGGTAGAATTTGGTGTGAGTCCGATTTGGCTGTTAAGCTTTTCGTTACACATTTTACAATTCTGCAGCTTACACTGACTTGACATTAGTTTAACTAATGTTAGAAATAATGATTCTTTTTCTTAATTTTTCTCACAGACATTTCGACTAAGGCATATTATTATGACATACACATACATAAGAGCATTACATTTGCTACAGAGAGAGAGAGAGAGAGAGAGAGAGAGAGAGAGAGAGAGAGAGTAAATAATGCAAAAAAGTCAGCACTATTGTTTCTAAATCAACATTTTTTTAAAATAAGCCCCGCTAAGTCAAAAATAAATACATGAATAAAATGGATAGAGAGAATTCTTGAAGTGTCTGAATAAAAAACCAAATCCCTCCTTATAAACTTTGTGTGTGTGTGTGTTTGTGTGTGTGTGTGTGTGTGTGTGTGTGTGTGTGTGTGTGTGTGTGAATATCATATCTGTAATTCAAAAGGCAAAACAAATCAAGGCATAGAAACACTTACGTTTTATTTTGATATTCTCGTGAATAAGAATCACAATGAAATTTCAAAAACGCATCACACAAATTAATGGTTTTTTCTTCTTTTACTGTCTTTCTTTTCAAAATTTCTTCATGGACATGGCTTCTTCTTTTGCGTCAGTACATGTTCTACGTTGATGAAGAAAATACACATAATATTATCAACAAACGATTGGCAATCCAATCCTTGAAATCACACATTATTGAATTGCGATGATATAGCTGCAATACTGTATTGTCTCTGTTTTCCAGTTGTAGGTGTAATGCTCTCACTAAAACGGTTACATACTGTCAGCAAGTTGTATTTCACATTTTTTTTCTCCAGACTTGTGAGTAAAGGAATTATCAGCGACCTCTGACATTTTGTGCCATTGATTACTCTAATAGTCTGTGTTAAATTTACGAAAATGCTACCAGTGATTTTTCAAAGTCCACATGATGAAAAATATATATTGCATTGCATGGTGATATTGTTCAATTTCTATAATTTCTAAATATGAAAGTTTCTTTTTGTTGTAAGACAATGAAAGTGGTCTAAACTGACCCTAATGTTGCTGTGTGATTAGGGTCTGAAATCCACTGATCAAAATCAGAAAGAATACGAGAGCCACGAAATATCTTTTTACGTCCTGCTGGAATCACGCTAGACTTTTCACAGCGATGAAATAAAGATCTTGAATGCAGTCGTCGCAAGTGCGATTGAGCTACACAAAAGTTAGGAATGTTAAGTTCAGTCTCTTGAGAATATTCAAGGTCAAAAGGATAAAATCCACTGTGTTAAGACAGACAAATTTGTCATTCATCAATTATTTTTTTATTTTGCGGGGGTTGGGGGTTGTTGGGGTTGTTTTTGTTACAAATATTACAAATTTGCCAACCCTAGCACTGACTGACATAGGTTTATGTTAAATTGGTCATCCGACATTTCATAAGATGAGTGAAATTGTGGATGTTTGGCGATAACTATTTTCGGTTTTACCAATTTACTGACAGAAAGTTTTGTTACAAAAATATTAAATGATTCAATGTCAAGTGAGCCAGAGAGAGAGAGAGAGAGAGAGAGAGTTTTAAAAAATGCAACAAACCTAGTGAACACTATTTTCTGCTAAGTCAACATTTGTTTTAAATAAGCTCCGCTAACTTCAGCATCAACAAACAAATGAACAGGGAGGATTCTCAGAGGGCGAGATGGAGGTACGTAGATAGGTAGGTAAGTAGGTAGGTATGGGAGGGGATCATTAGAGAGATAAGCCACTCATCAAATAGGATATTTTACTTATCAGTCGTGGCAATCAGGCGTCTGACATATGTGTGTCCGAGAGAGGGAGAGATATTTGTAATCTTTCTAGAGAAATCACTTCCAAAACAAGTATATATATGTTCATATGGGATAAGTAGATGCTGATTAATAGATAACTGAGCGTTGCATATTCGCTGTAGTTTTAACATTACATTTCCCATTTGACCCTATACAGACCCACGAATGTTAACCTTATGGAAAGTTTTAACATTACATTTCCCGTTTGACCCTAGACATTTTTCAACATGGAGGCGTAATTTTAAATATCCGTTTGACCCTATAGAGGCCCACACATGTTAAACTTATAGACATTTTTAACATTACATTTCCCGTTAGATCCCTTTAGAGGCTCACAAATGTTAAACTTATAACGTAATGTTAATTCCCCGTTTGACCCCAAATAGGCCCACACATGTTAAACCTATGGACTAATGTAAAATCCCCATTAGAACCCATAATGGACCAACCCATGTTAAACTTATGGACTAAAGGCGTAATATTAAATTACTGTTAGACCCTATACAGACCCACATATATCAAACCTATGGACTAACGGCGTAATGTTAAATTCCCATTAGACCCCATAAAGGCCGACGAATAGGATTTTTGTGCAACGAAGCTGCTCCAAGCGCTTTAAAACTGTTGTAGTTTACTCCGGGGGGGGGGGGGGGGGGGGGGAGAGAAAAAAAATTGTAAATTAAAAAAGCAGTCAAAAACAATAGCATGTGGGTCAGAATTATCCATATATAGGCCTGTTCGATAACGGTTGTTACCGCCCCTGAAAATAGGCTCCCTTAACGGGCTCTTCAGTGCATTGAAATTAGAAACCGTGTGCAAAAATTTAAAATCACTATTTCCGGTGAGCAATACCCCCCGGTATAAATAAATTAACGAGAATGCCCAAATCGACTGAGAAGAGACATTGTTGTAGTGTCTATTCCAATTGTCGGGGAAAATATGTTGACGAAAAAATTTAATTTTCCACAATATTTCTACAGAAAAAAGGTTGAGAAAATTATTATTTAGGTGATTCATTTGTTTCGGATTTTCTAAACTTAAATTTTCATTACAACAGAAATATAGTATGCAGATACAATAATGTATAAGGCCAATGTTAGAGCTTTATACTTTATTTAGTTTATAATGATTGAACAACAAATTTTCACAACTATAATTAGCACTCTACATGACTTACATCTTGGTGTAATGTAACTCTTTTGTGATGGAGAAATCGGATAGCTCGGTGAAAATTATTGACCAAAGATGGGCAACTACATTACTTTCTCAAATGTTGGAACCCGGAATCGACCCTGGGATCGCAGATGTGCAAAGAGAGTGTACTAGACATGCACTTTCTATATCCCGACAAGTAAGGTCTTTTATTTTTGGTGGGGTTACGCCACAGCGCTACCGTTATGGTTGGTAAAATATAATGACACGATGTAAAATCATACTTATTAAACAAAAAAGGAGTAGGTTGTCACATATTTAGTAACATAATATCAAATGCGAAAGTTTCAGCATTGTATTACTGCATCAAAGAAATGTTGATTTTTTTTAGTATACCCTACTTTATTGTGCCATCAAGGTAAAGATCATATTGACCCGTAACGTAAATATGGAACATAGTACAAGAAAGCTACAATCATCCAATTTATTTCAGTTAGAATTTTGTATCGTATACGGGGAAGAAAGATAGTATAGGTTTTTACGATCCAGCAATGTATCAAACAAATACAGGTCTTTACGTTAAAATAATCCAGCAAACCTAATGAACAAGATATCCATTACTTCCATTTCACCGTTAAAGAATAAGTTAAATGGCTTTTAGAAATTATTAGAAAGTGTGTTGTTTATTATAAAGATTTTTAAAACATTGTTTTTCTTCTTCTAATATTATTCATTTGATGTCTCGCAATACTTTCTCTATTATTAGATCCATCGTACTCTAGTAACATCGTTTCATGTTGGCATTGTTTATAACAAAATAGAACTACAAATACATCAGCACGTTTTACAATAATTAAACAACTGGTCTAAAACTTAGTGTTATAAAAAAAATCGTCTCACATCGTACTGACATTTTACTAACTATATAACACGATTTAACTGCGCGAGTGTAATGTCATATGGCCTTTCTCGTTTGACTACGAAGACTAAATGAGTCAATATTATTCCACTGTGCAAGCAACCATGATGTGGTCATATTTTCCTTCCAAAATTATCTGCTTGCACATTTTTTATCAGGTTTATTTTTGTTTGGTTGAATTTGGTGGTTTACTTTAGGTTTGTTTATTTGTTTGTTTGGTTTGTTTGTTTGTTTGTTTCAGCGTCATTTTTAACACATTATTGACTATATCATGCATAGAAAATGGGAGTTAAGTGCCTTTCCCAAGGTTAAACCGAGACAGCTCAGCTTTATTGCCTGACACGTGGGCACCTCTATCTTGTAGATATGTCTTGAAACATTTTACACTAAGATTTTCGAAGTCACAGGCTTCGTTCACATCTTTGCTGGACGCCATTACAATATTGATTTACGCACTGGATAGAACGTTGCATCATGGGTAAATCTGGGGAATTAATAAGTCAAGGGACATAACAACCGTTATCGAACAGGCCTATATATACTTTCACTGGGTTGATCACATGACTTTTTTGCTATATACGTACTATCTTACCTAGAACCATGAAACTTGCGGAGGGGGTGCATCTTGTTAAGCACTACACCCTTATTACAAAAGAGGTCTGTGTAGTGTTAATATTACATTTCCCATTACACCCTAGGCCTAGACAGCCATTCCCAAGTTAAATTCCCGGTCGACCCCTGATAGCCTTATAATGTTAATCCTATGTACGTTTTACAAAATCTCTCTCTCCCTCTCTCTCTCTCTGTCAAATGTAATGCTCTCACCAAACAGCCACATTTGCACTCAACTTATGAAAGGTAGGACGACAAATGTAACATTAGGTAAACCCACCCGATGTGTGTTTTATGTTTGTGTGTGTCATAATAATTTGAATTAGTCGAAATGTCCGTGTGAAAAATTAAGAAAAAGAATAATTATTTCTAACATTATGTAAGATAATGTCAAAACAGTGTAAGCTGCAGAATTGTAAAATGTGTAACAAAAAGCTTAACAACCAAATCTGACTCGCGCCTAATTCTACGTTCATCATTTGACAATGTAGCAAAATAACTCTCGTCTCAAAAGTAAAATTTTCACGCCGCGCATTGAGTAAGTTAAAAGGTCTGTCAGTGCTAGAGTTGGCGAATTTGTAACATTTGTAATAAACTGATGAATGAAAATTTGTCTGACTTGATTACTAAATATGTTTGAAATACAACTTGCTGCCAATAACATACGTAGCAATTTTTAGCGAGAATCTTTAATTTAGAACAGTCAAACTCCTCCTCTTGGGGTTCATACAGGACCTATAAAAGATATATGTTTGTAATTGTAAAAAGTAAGTCAGTTCTATGTTCTTAAGTGCGCGTGTTTATTCTTCTTTCCATTCTATTCAATGTCAATAGAAAGCTACTCCTTTTCCTTTACTTTCACTCCACTGGTAGAATTGTAGAAATTATGAGGGTGGTTAAAAGGGGATGGTGTGGAACTTATATAGGGGTTAGCGATTTTACTTTATTATAAGGGGGTCGTAGGATTGTAGGGAGATGTGGGGTGTTAATATTATATAACTGGGTGCTAAATAGTAAGTATATCAATAGGTATTGGTCAGTCTAATTGTATGTTAAACCTACGCGCAATCTTAATATTACGTTTCCCGCTAGAGGCTAGAGTCACATGTTAAACCTACGGCGTAATGTTAATTCACGTTAGAGGCCACAGGGTTCCATTTGAGATCAACTACTTCTAACAATGTACACAATGTGCTCTCGATGGCATAAATGTCAGCTAGAGATCCATAATATTAAACCTATGAACATTTGTTTTAACACAGAATATACCATCTTGACACCCAAGTGCCACATCAAGTTAAATATATGGACATTTTTGCAATAATGTTTCCTTTGTCGCCATATACACTCATAATATTAAACCTACGGACATTTTAACAAAGGATTTCCCCTTGTCCCTAGAATCCCACAAAATTGGACGCCTAATGTTAATTTCCCCTTATGCCCTTTAATCAGCCGACCCTTTTTAACATAGGATTTCCGTTTAAAGAATAGGATTCCGGTTTTACTCCAAGGTGCTGTACTACGCTACTAATGTACTTTCCCAAAGCTTCATAGGTCGCATCACCTGCACTATGGTAGGAATGAACTGAGATATGAAATCATTACTGCTGAAGTAGCTATAAAAGATTTTTGTAACATCAACTGATATACTCAAAGGAACTGGTTGGTATTCTGATGTAGACGTGCATGATCCCTCGAAGACTGTTTCATCAACTTCAAGATTGACCTCCATACTTCTATTGGATTTAGAATAAACAGAGGGACGTTTACTCAGTTGTTGAGTTTTAAGTGAGTACTCCTCACTTACTTCACTCAGGGTACGTTTCCTGTCAAGGACGTCACTGTTTGTTTGTGTATCACACAAAATTTACAAAATTCACGAAAAAATGGTCTCAGTGTGGAGAAACAAAATGTCAAGATCAGTTTATTATACTGTATAAATAGCGTGTAAGGTACTCTTACCAGTAATAGATATTTGGAAACTACCTCAAACCTCAAATGTTCGCCTTGTTAATACACTGCCGGTTTACCTTTCTGCCATGCCACGAACGTTTTTCCATAATATATCTTTTAAAATATACACAATATCCTATATATTGAAGATTTTTTTAGATATATATCAAACTGATGAGATCGTTTAAAAGTTTCTAAAATATCCTACGTAGTGTATGAGAGTACTAGTTTTTGACATACAATTGAGATAATCTTTCTGAAATCCAAATAGGGCTTTGAATTTAAATTTCAGAACCAAACTTGTAGCCTGTACACAAACGAATAATCTTTAGTACAAGTAAAATAAGGTAGAAACCCTAATTCACTTTCATAGGAATACATTAAACATTGTCACTAGTTATGAATACTTTAGCCTTTGAAATGGTCTTTAATGGAAATATAAAGCAGTCAACTTTTGCTTATGTGAAGAATAAAATTCTGATTTTCAATAAAAGAAAGAAAACAAATACTAATAGCTTCCATAATTTACCACTTCAAATTCAACTAAAAATGTTTGACACTTTATTAGACCAGTTTCCGTTGTACGTGGCCGAAACTGGCATTTGTGACTTCAATTGGAATTTTTAAAAAAAGAAACTGTATTAACTATACAATTAAATGATCATGGTTTGGTATTTAATCCTTATGATTCCAATTTGCCTCTTTTTAATCGTCAAATCAGCATATTCCGTCAACAAATCATTTGATTTTAGATAGCACGTAGTTCTCTTTCGTTAGTCTCCTCTCGTGGCGCCATAACACCTAGCCCATATCTTCAATAGCCATGGGTCGTTGACGCTTTATAGTATTATGGATAGGATAGAGTGCCAGAACATGTCATAGCTGTGATGTGATAACCTTTTCTCACTCGGTATGATTTTTGTTTTCTTCTTCTTACCTGGCTATTGCTTTTTTAACATTAAGCATTAAGCTTGCGTCCGGTACCTGTTGTTTTAGCATTCGTTGTTTTTGCTTTCTACGCATTTCGATCTTTCAAACAAAAATTGTGTCCATTCTTAGTGGGATACCCTGATCATCTGTCATCTGACCATGACCTTCAATAACAGCTGGTGAAATAATGTTGAAGCGAAAATGCAGTAATTTATGACTGTAGAGTGACACGTTAAGCCTGCCATATGTTTTGTTTGGTTACTAAGGTGAGTGCTGCAGTATAGAAAGGACTGTTGATTACGTTGTTTGAACATGATCGGAGATTTGATCTGGGGTTGCAAGTTTTGATATGGGGTCACGAGGAAAGGGGGGGGGGCGTTTTAGTTGCTAATATTGTGTTGTAACGAGTTGATATAGACAAATTTCGACCAAAAGTGCACTGGAAACTGATTGGTAACCGAAAGTAGTCTCCCGAATTTACCAGATTTTAGTATCACGTGACTATTTATATCCAATAACATTGCAGAAATCGTAGTCAATTCATAACAATAGGAATTATTTTCATTTGAAAGTAGTATAGAAACATGCATTCATAGATACCTTAAAATGTTAAAATTGTAAATGAATGAATACAAGGAAAAATTCGCTAATTCCAGCCCTGTATGTCTGTATACAACTCCAAAAATCACTCGAGCAATCATATTTCGAGTACTACAATTTAATACAACGATACAGCAACATTTCTTGACCACTCACATTTTCATAGTCAAAAAAAGTCTCGAATCCCCTGACCACTCATATTAAAAAAAAATCCATTCGAATACCTTGACTGCATACTCGTTTTTTGATTGAACATTGGCCAAAGCTAGTTCTGTTACAAAACAAAACACAGGGGAATAATAAAATGCTGCCTTTTCGAATTCAAACCTGAAACAATATCCTATAATGTTTATGAACAGTAGCAGCTTAACAAATCAAATTCAGTGATCATAACTGCAACAGCTTTGAAAGAAATGATCAAAACAGAAAATTTCTATATGGCTACATTTATAGTACAATTCAAAGATCTAGTAAATGTTCCATGTCAATCTAAACGAATAAACAAAAACAGAGAATTTATGGAGAACATACTTAGATTTTAAACAGCACATGATGAAACAGTGTGTGAAGCAGCTGTTGTTGATTCAACTATACCACTGGCGACATTTAACAAATTACTGAAAATAAAAGTTCCTGTTGTGGATGGATGTCTTCTTGGCTTGCTGATAACACAAACAGAGAGTGTATCAAGCGTAAAAAAAATTGTCTGGATGTTTTTATACCGTTTACAATGGCCGACAAAAGCAGCATTTAAGATCTCTTTACTAAGATCCTGAAAGTCCAGTTGAGTACACACATATCAATCAATTGTTGGAACCAATTAAACGGAAGACATAGAAAATAAAATACACTGATTCCAATTAATGGTGAATTGAACAATGTACCTGCATCTTACGCAACAAATTGAGAAAAAGATTCCCTACAAAACAGTTTATGTTAGTCACGAGGATGACCAGTGACAGACAGACATTGTTGACATGCAAGCATATGAAAATACAGCAATAGATACAAATACAGCTTGACAGTTTTTCTGTCCATATTTTCTCCAAATACACCTGGACCGAGAACGTTAAAACGAGAATAGGAGATTACTTACACGATGATAGCAGAGAAATGTGCAAATGAGCACGAACACTATGAGTTTTTGAAAGATAGCTAGATTTTAGAATGTGACAGATGTGGAATACAAAAGCGCATTGGAAAATAAGGGAGTTAAAACACGCACTGAGTGCGACTTTGTACTGATCACGAAACCAGAGGGTAAATGTAAATATATAGAAAAACATCACAGTTAAAGGACAAAATGGTACACATGAAAAAAGTGATACGGATACTACAGTGTAGACAATGTCCTAGCAAGGTAATAAATGACATGACAAAAGTAATGAAAGAGATAACATTGAAAAATATCACGTTGGTGTTTTCTCTTCATTTAAAAAAGCTGAGAAACAGATTCAATATAAAAGACTACAAGCCGGTCTACGAGATCTTGAACAACTCAAAGGGTACTGAAAAATACCTAGACGCTGATGCAGTCATGACGATCGACATTTAAAACTCTTTCAACATTTATGCAAAGAAGGTATAGCAAAAATCAAATACTCAACCAACTGTGCATGTTTTCGGAACAAACTTTTTACAATATACAATTTTAACGCATCCATTAAACTTTCAGTCACAAAGAATTACCACAAAATTGACATCAGTTGATATGGGGAGAGTTTTTACACCATCTGAAGGAACCAAGACCCAGTACACTCCTCACAGTCTGCACATATACAGATTTATTTTAAATTCGCTTTTCACATAAATTTCATTTGACATCTAGTAATGATTGAAATTAAATCAATGAAATAAAATGGTACAATCATGCAGAATTCATGTGCGCGCAGCACAATCAGTAGTTGAAAGATGTTAAAAATGCAAGAGAGAAAAACTGATTGAGACATGGAAAAAGAAATACAAAATACCAGTGATGTAACGATTGTATAAAAGAAACATTGAAGGGAAGAAATGGTCTTACAATGGAGGACATCAAAGATTGGAGAGGAAACCAACAGAAAATTACGTGTGAATGTGGAAAAAGAGTAAATAGAGGATCAATGTATTTACATAAGAAAATCAATTTTATACTAATATTTTAGTTTCCAAAGGCTAACACTTTAGGTAAATGGACTTAGTTTACAAATAGACGGAGACACTGCACTGCTTTTGTAGACCCCTAAGAAAACATCGACAACATTAGATGACTCCCGTCCAAAAGTTACTCCAAGATAATTCTCTTTGGGCGATGGGAATTACATTAATAGATAGACTTGATCCCTAGTCCTGCAACTCAGTCTAATCAATTAGAGTGGTTAACTCACCTCAACCAGGTTAACATAGCAAATTTATTTAACAAAATAGACATTTACTGCAGTGAAAAAGACTATTTTTTACATACAAGCCAAGAAGAGATTTTAATTTGTCAATGATGACTTTATAAAAGATATATATCACAGTGTGACATGAAAATTTACCACACGTTGTCATGATCATATGGTCTGCTCAACTGAGGCTTGGAAAATTCGACGATGCTCCAACTTTTTCAATAAAAAAATCGCTGAAGAGGCATGTTTCCTGTAGAAGAAAGTACGCCTGGAAATTGACATATGATGTATTATGGAAGATATTTCGAACAGTCGTTACCGCCTTTGACTCTGCCTTATCTCTACTAATACTTATGAACATGACTAGCCAATTTTTCAAGTTAAGAAAGTCATTCAGAGTACAAGCGGTTGCTTCTGACAAATTCTACATCATCGATGGAGACGATAAACAGTACGGAAGTGACAAACAACGGATATTTTACACTAATACAAAAGCGGTAACCATCTTTTCCTCTTTGCTTATTCCGATGGGATGGCGTCTTATGGGACATGGGTGTAAAGTAACGATCGTCTTTGGAGTTCTCGTTTCGATCTTCAGCTTAAATATCATCGTGTTGCAGATTATCCTCGATTGGATTTATCTTCAAAATGTTGCCATTCAAGGAGTCAGAAAATGTGTTTTGATGAGTTTGCATTCAATGATTGCCGGATTTGATGATAGTAAACGAAATTTACTTTGCTTCGTTTGAAGACAGTGCATCCCATGTGGACTGTATGCTTTCATCACCTGCATCTTTCAGGTTCTGCCACCTGGCCTATCTCTCTTTCTTGAAAGAGACTTAAAGGATACCCGTCAAGTCCCTACCTCTGCAAGCAAGTTTGACAACCGATCGATTCAAAGACTAGAATCAGTTCCATTTTGTAACTAAAAGGGATACAGCAAAATTTACAGATCATTCTTGGCACAATTGTACTTGCTGGTTAATCTAAAATTCTAGAAAGAAGCCATTTAAATGCAACGGCAACGGTGGAATCAAGTCTATGGCAGATGCATTCTCTTCCTACCATATGCTCTTTTGTGTGTGTCATAGTATGTCATAGAGCTAATTTCTTCTTTTCACTACTACGGCCTACCCCTTCTTCCATTCACAGTGATTGTTATCAGATCCCACTGCGGACAACTGTTGAAACTGATCAATAACTATAGACTCGCTATAATCTGGTAGTTTATATATATATATATATATATATATATATATATATATATATATATATATATATATATATATATATATATATATATATATTGCTACTTGTAGTGACGGTATCTGTATTTTTCTTTGTGAGCATTTTCTTGGACATCTGCCTCTTTTTCACCAGAGTTGCATTTATACCTACACTGGAATCGTCGTGCATCCAAATATTTCTTACGGATATCTCATCCCTTTTTCACCATAATATACTACCTTTGGGAGAGTGTCAGGGAGTACAGTGAAATATATCAACGGCTGCTGAAAAATGTAATCAGAATCTGTATACCGCTGCAAAATGCTGACAGGGGAAAGCTTATAGTGGTATCACAAAGTGGGACTGAAGGAGTAAGAGAGGACATTTTTGAGCCAGTGATTGAGGGACATTGTCCTCGCAGGAGTTTTTGTATCATGTTAAAGGTTATTGTAATCCCTGTCATCCTTGGTCTCTCTGTGAATCTTCTCATGAAAACGGACACATTTAAAGAGCTACACGTTGTCATGCAAGTGGGCATCATCTGCGCATTTCCCAACATTCTTAGGTCAATGTGCAGCGGTTCCGATCTCCGAATGAACTTGAAGAGACATAAGCAGGAAGTTACGGAAACAGTACGAGACTATCTTGGATACAGTGTTGCAAAAACTTCGAATGTACTGATAAAGCAGATGACAGTGATACACCGTTGGTCCGCCACCCTCTCGTTCCTGAACACAATGATACTCTCCTAATAAACTGTGCCACTGCAAATAGTCGTGAATAACTGAATTTCAGAAACAAAAACAAAGAAGGAACAAGAAAAAAAAAAAAAAAAAAAAACAACAACAAAGAACAAGTTTTAAATATCCTGGAAAATATCTAAACAGAGAAGTTCATTAAAGTTCATTCAAGTTGCATGTTACAGGGTCTAATATTTTACATTCGAATTGGATAGAAATTCAAAGAAGCACGGACTCGAATTTAAAGGCTTGAATGTATTTGAAGATGCACTGCATAATTAAAATGCATACTATGTGCACGATCTTCACTATAAATGCTCGAAAGCGAGCATAGATAATAGTTGCCTGAGTAGATGGGCTCAGTTTTCCATTTTGCTTAGATGAGTGCAAGGATTGCAAAGAGTCCATAGATGATTAAATAAGAATTTCTTTAGTTTATTTTCTTAATCGTATCGAATTAGTAAAACAAATGTTTCAAAGGATACTAAAGCTTGATTGAATGCTCCCTCCTTTCTCAAGAATAGATGAATTTCATATTTAACAATTGTTATTGCATTGGTATCATGAAAGTATAGACCCAGTCTTAATTGTCTCGTACTTCGCTTTGTATTATCTGGCTATTTCGTATCGAAATAGTCAAATAATAGAAAAGCAAAATTTCGACATTTCGCATAGTAACACCCTGTATGCAAATTATATAAGCAAATCGCAAGACAGAGGAAACTCGGCCCACGTGGTATTCTACCAATTGATAAAGAGGCAATATGGCGATACGCAAATTTTAACTTTTATGATGGAAAAACATATTAGTTTCATCAGAGATGAAAATCACACGCGTATGATGTCTAAATTTAATAAAGTCTACTCATCCTTAGGGCGTGAACACGACTCAGTAATAACATTGTAGTGTGATTTACATTTTGTATTAATAAGGTGGTTAAAATGAATATTGGTATTTATGTTAAGAACATAAGATACTTTATCATATGTGCCAATGCAGTGTCTTGTCTACTTTCGTTCCAGAGCCTCACTAATTTCTCAGACAATGCAGGTAAAGAAAGGTATACCAACCGTAGTTTTCCTATACGGCATGAATATATACATTACTCTAATTTAATTTTTAACTTTTGTGCTAAAAATCCCCGTACTTTCCATGATGGATATATGTGACGTCACTGAGTCAATTCCGACTTGTTGAGATTAAAGGGGGTTTATGGTAGTCCATCAAATGCCTTCTTTTTTAGGACTGATATAACAAAACCCACCGGAAAGGATGATAAACTATGTATATTGTATAAAGGTAACGGGTAAAGAACACTATGAAAAAAAAACTACAGAATATGATGATAAACAATGATACCGCCTTGCACCATGGGATCATAATTATCACTGAGTCATAAGGGAAACTTATGATTTCATTCTAGGAGCCTGCAATGTGGTCTGTACGCCTGTGTTTTGGATAAACTGAGAGAATGTCTTTTACCATGAAATCAGATCACTTTAAGGAAACACGTCTAGACTTGTCGTCATAACAGAAATGACTTAGTGACGTTATGGTGTATACTATCACTACTCTTAACGCCTAATAAGTCCTACAAATTCTGCAACATTATCTGTAACAGATTGTCGATGACAGAAATTAATACAAAAGATTCATGTACACGAGGTTGTCAATAATAAACTGTGTCAAATTTCATGTCTACTACCTATCTGCAACAAGGGAAGAATGTAAATTTACTGTATGTTGTGGTATACCATAAACAAAACCAACTGAATTGTTCTGTAAGATTATTTCCGACTTTCTAAGTAACAACCATTCACTTATTTCAATTGTTGAAAAAACGAAGCTTCTTTTTGTTTTAAAAAAAGAAGAAATTGACTTGTGTTTTATTACTACTGTAGTTCGAAATAATTCGATATAATCCGATTTTTATATTATTTATTATCAATGCATGTAAAATGGTGCATGACTGGCTTCAGTAAATATCACAATTTCGTAAGCACATGGCAGAAATAGTGTTAAATTTCCAATGAAGTTTAGATCTTAAAGGAAGGAAGTTTAGATTATAGAAGAAGGACACGTCAACCGTCTGCTCCTCGGTGTTACCCTGTCAATTGACACAAGTTGCTGTTTCTGTTGAGTAATCGCTACCTAGGCGCTGCGGCAAGACGTCATTCTTGATGTGTTAGACGCATGTAATGAACAATATACACGGTTACGCAGTATGCGACGTTGACGAGTATTTCATCGCAAATTTGATACCATTTGAACCGGGATACTGAAACTATTTTCTGTTCCAAAAAGTGTTCAACATGGGCAGGTTTTTCATGTAACAAAAGAGCGGACGGAAATTTCTCTATATATGGAAAGATAGGCAGACACGTCAAATGCATCTATCTACATACTTATCTACCCACACTACACTAGGCTACATTACTATCCAATGCAATATATCAGTAACCCCAGATTGTGTTGTAAAACACAAATTGTCCCTTTGAAGCTCTTTCGCTGACGCTGTGCAACGTCTAAATCAAACCCGAGACAGAACTTGATTGGAATTTCCGCGGGAAATTCATAAAGATATATATTAATATTCGCTTTGAAGAAGTGAGGGCAAGGGATTAAAAATATTCTATTCTGAAGAAAAAAAACCACACAAAATAACAACAAAAAAACACTGCAGTTAATTCATCAGAGAGATCAACCCTTTTTCGGACCATAATTTTAAGCCTCAATGGTGTTTGGGTTACGATAATGGAGTACATACTTATATTCTTGCATCTCCTGCATGTTTCTGTGTTGCTGTTGTCTTATTTCTTATTGATTTTCTCTTATGCTTTTTATGTATGTGATTTTTATTGTTGTGTGTTGTGTAAATGTGTTGTATGCTTTTTTCATCTGGAAATACGTCTAACTCGGATTTTATGTTCATTTTAGTCTTTCGCTTTTAAACCGATTTGTTTCATGGTACACCATTAAAAATATTTGTTTGTAATTAATAAGACTAAAAAATGAATTATGAAACTTATAGAAATGAGATCGTGGAAATAAAGACGAAGGAATTTTAAATATCAGCTGGAAGATGGCTATTCCCAGTCTAAAGCTGCATTTCATGTGCAGACTTTTGACTAGTCCCAACAGTAAGGACCCTCCATTCTGACTGTAAGAAGATTGTAAATAAGTGAAAATGTTTGTTTACAAATGCAGAGAATTTGAAATTACAATTTAAAAGTTGGCTGCATTTGTTGAGTTATACAAAGCTGGTATTGTTGGTGTGACAGACACTTCGATCAGCAATAAGATTACTAAGACTGGCTATGATGACCCATAGATAGAAGACAGAACGATTACAGTTGATGCAAGAACTGTTGGTGTTTGGTGTTTTCCTGCATACAAATGCTGAGCTAATGAGAATATTTGGTGTGGGTTAATTTTTTTCTGGGTAATAAGAGTAAAGTGTATCGCCCAAGGACACGACACAGCAACTGACTCGGCAAAGAGTAGGAATGGAAAGTGGTACTCCTGCGTATTAGTATGTCACGCTAAACACTGACTTAGCCGATTGTTTTCTGTCTTATATACACCAAATTCTGATAGGGGAAATAATATTTTTAATGAAAGTATGACACAACGAACTAGTTGTAGGTGGTTTCCACTTCCCAAATATTAACTGGAAGACTTTGAACCCAAAGCGTTACGACGAATCTTGTTTGCCTGATACTGTAATGAACAATTTCTTGAATAAGCATGTTACCTTCCATACCAGAAGTGATAAAATCCTGGATTTAATTCTGTCAATATCTTTGGCAATGTTGAAAGTTCTGGAAAACTTTGTAACAGCGATCATGAAAGTTTCTAGGGTGATGTGCAGATTAAGAAGTTGTGTACAGAATATTAGTTGCTGATACCAACTGAAAAGAAGTTACTGTTTCAAAAATGAAAAATGAGATGATGCCTATTGACCGATTTAATCTTCTTGGAGATAATATTGATACATCATGGGCGAATTTCAAACAAACACTCAATGACTGCATAGATATGCATATACCAGTGAAACAAATAAAAAAGTTGAAATAAATCCAAAATGTTTGAGGTTAAAAGATGATGAAGTCCATTCGATGTAGTTAATCAGCCAACACGGTTTTAGAAAAGAAGGTCCTGCGTAACAAATCTTCTGTTATTTCTAGTGGGCTTAGCCAATGCCGTGAATGAGAGCGAACCCACATAACGTCATTTTTTTTTCTACGGCTTTTTACAAGGTGGCTTACGTGCCGCTACGTGATTGTGCATTGACTCAACCCCAAAAATGAAAACTTCAAACATCATAAATAATTGCACACATTTACATTGTGATAAACTCAATATCTGTTAGAGAGGTAATAACTCAACATCTGTTAGAGAGGTAATCAAAATAATTCAGGAGTTTATTATTAAAGCAAAAGTCTCAGTAGCAAGAGATAATGCATGTTTCTTTACAAGTTCGGATGGGATAAATGTATAGTCAACGCTAGTTGTGCTGCAAAATAACATACATGCGAATAAAAATGTTGAGTTCTCGATTTCAAACATAAAAAGATATCCAGCAGAATTACAGAAAATATGCAGATATATAGAAAATGCTGGTATGTATATTGAATTTATAATATGTGTCCATGAGGTAAGTTGTACTTTAGTCATTTTGTAAACAACATATTTACTGCCTTTGAGTTCAAGGCCAGTCTTGATTACATATCATTTAACAATTAGATTTTTTAATTTCCCATGGTTGATGTGAGAAAAGTCACATACGCACCGGTGACTTATCCTTATGTTTAGACAGATTTGGTAAACAAGATTTCATTCCAATACTAAACTTCATATTATTAAGATCAGTCTAATCAGGAATTTAATTTAATAATCAGATGTTACAGTTGTGAAAATCAGAGCAAATGCAGAGAGATGAATTATTTATTTGAAATATTCATTGGAATTACCAAAAGTGCTCATTCTGATTTTTGATTAATACTTGACTTTGGGATTTATGTGAATTCGTTCAAAGATATTCCGGAATACATCATTCAGGCATATCAAGACATTCAAGACTACTAGCACATTAGGACATTCAAGTCCACTGGAATTCATTCGGAACATTCTATATTTAGGACTTGTAAGTAGGACACTTAGGATTATTGGATTATTTGGACTTTAATTCACGTTATTGTAAGTGTCTTTTTAAATTTTCATTTTAATTGTCTAGAAATAAATTGCTTGTTGATTTTACTTACGTTGTTGGTTTCATTTTTTTCCTGTTACATTATTTTAAGACCTAGAGTCGTAACAATACTCATTGATAGGAACATTAAAATAAGCATGAACAGCTTTGAAAAAGATGACGAAACAGTGTATTCTGACGAAGAAATAAGTTCTGTATTTAATGTGGATAAATATACAAATTTCTGTACGGCTAAATTTACAGTTTAATTTGAGGATTTAGTAAATTTTACATGGTCAGTAAAAAATGATTCAATAAAAAGATAGAATTTATGGAGAAAAAAGTTTGATTTAAAACAGCACATGGTATATGAAGTACCAGCTTTAGACTTAACCATGCGAATGGCAAAATTAAAGATAACTTTGAAATAATTGATACGTTTGAAGAGATAGAAAAAATGTTACACATTGCTGAAAATAAAGTTCCTTTTGCTGATGGATGTCTGCTGGCTTGTTGTTAACATAAAGAAGACAATATGTCGAGCTTAAAGTGTTCTCTTGATGTTTTTATACCGTTTCAAGTGGCTGACTTATACACAAAACTGCATAAGTGTCTTGTCCTGAGTTGGCGGAAAGAACGAGTTCGATATGGCGTAGGGATACGTTGAGGCTGTCAGGCCGATATGTATTCATAAAACATATCAAATGAGTTCTTTCTCCCGACTAAGAACAAAACACGAATGCGGTTTTGTAAATATTACATACCCCCTTTTTACGCTTTTAAATATGTTTAGCTATACTGTATGAATGAAATTGAAAACAAATTTGGATTTATAAAAGTTCGATTCAATGCGTCTAAAAATATCTATGCGCGGACGTCAAAAAAGACACCTAAGTAGTTCGAGTCTGGGTGTGTGATATGGAAATACGGATTGAAAAGCTGTATCGAACCCCAAATCAAGCATGTAAGATTAAATGGGTATGTAATAAATAGCATTACTGAACACCTCTTTACTTTATACATATATCAATCAAGTGTGGGAACAAATTAAACGGAAAAAGAAAAAGAAAAAAAATAGAAAATAAAATCCGCTGAATTGTAAGAATGGTGAACTGAACAATCTACCCGCACATTACACAAGCAATCGAGAGAAAAAATTACCGCCAATACAATTTGTTAGTCACGTGGATGACCAATGGTATGCGAATATTGTTAACACGCAATCATATAAAAAAATAAAACAGTGGATACAAATGCAACTTGACAGTGATATTCTCAAAAAATACGCAAGGGCTGAGAAGGTAAAATCGAAAAAAGATATTATTCACGATGATGTAAGAGAACTCTTTAAGGAGCGAACGCGTGAAAACATACAGTTTGATGAAAGAAAAGCAAAGGGTTAAACAGAACTACGAAGTCTAAAATGTGTAAGTATTTTACTGAAAATGAAACCAGAAAATAGGTTGATGTTTTACCAAGTTTAATTGAAGGAACAATAACACTCATTACAGATAAATAGACATGACTGTAGTTAAGAAAAGCAAGGAAGAGAACATATCAAAATTATGGATCAATCTTTTGGGTTATTTTACAACTTATTCATTTGGAACGTAGAAATTCCAGTTGGTGAATCAGTCAGAATTTTTAGAAATAAAAGAATATTTGCATATGGCTACCTTCCCAGCCTTGCCGAGGAACTTTTCAAATCAGTCGCGTAATTTTACAGAATTCGGTAGTTCACAAACTGGGAGTCTAAATGAGAAAGATTCTATAGATAATGTTGTATGAAGAAGACATTTCTCTATACAATAAACAAGATGACATATACAAAGTTGAAAAGATTTTGAAAATAAAATAAATACACGTAAAAGTATGTATGTGTGTATGGAAAGGATATAACGAATTATTTCACAGTTGGTAACAAGCAGAAAACATTACTCCATGAAACATTGAC
This sequence comes from Margaritifera margaritifera, assembly GCA_029931535.1. Taxonomy (NCBI): domain Eukaryota; kingdom Metazoa; phylum Mollusca; class Bivalvia; order Unionida; family Margaritiferidae; genus Margaritifera; species Margaritifera margaritifera. The sequence goes on along the minus strand of JAQPZY010001396.1, from coordinate 2,454,869 downwards.
GTAACAAAAGTACAAATCTCCATCGGAGACGAGTGAAGAAGCGTGCATAAATATCACTAATAAGGAGCACATAAACTTTGAGGTTTTGTAAGATAACGAGTTTTTACAATGTGACAAATGTGGGAAAGGGGCATTAGAAAATAAAGGAGTTAAAACATGCACGGCGTGTGAGTTTCTATTGATCACGAAATCAGAAGGAAAAAGGAAAGTAAATCCAAAAACATTACAGTTAAATAAATAAAATAATACATGTGAAGGATACTACAATACAGACAGTGTCCTTGATGGGTAATAAATTACTTCATTATAGAAAATTTAAATACATAACATTCAAAAATATGAAGCTGAGTTTTACAACATTCGAAAAAGCTGAAGAATGAATATAATGTTAAAGACTACAAGTTGATCTACAAGATCTTGAACAACATAAAGGATAATTAAAATCACATAGAAGTTGATACAATCAGGACGACCTACATTTAAACCTCTTTCAAATGGTATGCAAGGAAGGTATAAGCAAAACATAAATAGTCAAAAAACTATGCATGTCTCCTGGACAAACTATTTAACATGTTGAATTTTAACGCGTCCATAAAACCTTCAATCATAATGATTTACCACAAAATTAACCAAAATCAGTTCCTTTGGGAAATTGTAAACCATTTCGATAATTAAAACCCAGTAAACCTTTCACAATCTTGAGATAAACAGATTTTGATTATTCACTTTTCACAGAACTTTTATTGGTCATCTAGTAGTAATGGAAATTAAGCTACTGAAAATAAAATGGTAAAATTCATGGGTGCGAAGTACAACCCGTAGTTGAAAGATGTCACAAATGCAACAGAGAAAACCTGATTGACGAAATGGAAAATCGAAATACAAAATACCAGAGATACATTGATTGTGTAAAAAGAAAAGTCATCACGCTGGTGTTAAAGTGAAGGAAATGAACAGATTAGGGAGGGGAAAAAAAGAGATTTTCAGATGAATATGAATACGAAAAAAAAATCCAGACTTAATGTATTTACATAAGAAAAGTCAATTTTATATTAATATTTTGGCTTGCAAAAGCTAACACTTTCGCTAAATGGACTTGATTTACTCATAGATGGAGACGCTATAATGCTTTTGTAGACCCAAAAGAAATTTTGAAAACATTAGAAGACTCCAGTCCAAAAGTAATAGAGTCTAGTGAAAATGTGTTCTAAGTTTGAGATAACCCACATTCCGCGATGGTCTGTAGAACAAAAAACAGACTAGTATAAAACCCTACCCTTGTCCTGCAATTCAGTTTAATGCATTAAATAGGTTAACTCACCTGAACCAAGTAAGAATAGCGAATGCATCTAACGATATAAAATTTTAATACGCTGACAAATACTCTCTTTTCATTATAGCCATTACATACTTTATGCTGCACTGTTAAAAGTTTTAATGACGACTCTATGAAAAACACACTGATCCTGTGTGACATGAAATTTGTTTGAATCAACCAAACTGGTTGCGGGATTTCGTGGATGGATTTGATATATAAAAATGTACCAGAGTAAGTAAAATCATTACACTAATTTCATGTTTATTCCAGGTGTGAAAACAGTGAAAGCTGCTTCATCAATGTAAACTAAGTTTACACGATCATGATGCATTCAAATTAAATAATAAGATCATATATATGAAACAATAAAATTTCATTTGCAACAATTTTTAAATTCCACTACAGCATGACTGGAAATACCTCATTGGGAAAAACTAATGCTTAAAAGATAATGGGTCAAGGTAACATTCCAACAATACAAAACAGATTCAACAGTGAAACTGGACTATGCTATTGGTGGTTACGGTATCTTTCTATTACCGAGCGATATGGTCATAAAATGGGTAGTATCGCTGGATGCAACAACAATATACAGAAATCAAGAGACTCTTTAAACTTGGATTACACCCTAACATAATTACCGAGGTAACAAAGGTAAACAAAATCCGTGACAGTACAACACGAGATTATAAAGGACATAAAAGAACAGATAATGGGTAAACATTATGCACAGAAGAAGAAGAATTATGATGACGGTATTACTATTGTCAGGTCCGTCTACGTTATACGATTGTCAGATGTTCAAATGACACAAAACAATTTATAAAAGCCAAAAACCGATATTGACCACAAAATTAGCAAACATTCATTTATATTGATACTAATTGTTGCAGGGGTTGAAATTGTTTACTTTTTGAAATACTAGTATGCTAAGAATCTCTTACTCTTTTAGGAGCTTTGTAAACTAAATAAAATAACTTGTTTGGCGAGTACAGAAATAATTTTTGTATTAGTACTAAGTAACTAACTTATCACGTCATCAATAATTACGTGCAATGTTTCTGCTGCTAATTTTTTGCTAGCCCAAACAAATAATTACAATTATTGATGATGATCTTTTTTTTATTTTGTCAATGAATCATCTTTGCCTCCTAATGAAGCAGCACCTTCTCGTCCACCTCCACAACCAGTTACAGCACTTCTTGCACTGTTGCCAATAGACTGATTAACTGTTTATATTGTCATTGTCATCTCTGTAGCCATCAGAACAATTTTAACATCCTTTTTAAAAAAAACATTATGAGTCTTTCTCTGAGAATAAGTTTACTTTTTATAATTTCATTAATTTTCCCATATTTAAGTACAAATATTTCCAAATAATTCTGACCTCATAATTTTAACTTTGTCTAGTTCACTTTGTAATAAATATTTTTCACGATCATTTGTTTGGTCTAAATTTTTCATTCAAGTATTTTCCCTGTTGGTTATGATATTCGAGTTCTTTTTTAAAAGCTTCTGTTTTTAATACGGTTATTGTATCTTCTTCTTTATATTCTTTCATCTTACTTTCTTATATTGTGGTAAATACCCTAGTGACGATTTGTTATTGATATGCGCGTGAATGTGGTACTCCTTGAATTACAACAAACAATTTTCATCTATTTCAGTTTCCAATTATCCCGAATCATTTATAAACTCTGAATTTGTACGATCAAAATCTCGCATCTGTATTTCCTCAGGTGCTTTCATTTGATGGCTTTGTAAAACAATAGGTTCAAGCGGATATATTTGTTGTATCGAAGTCTATTTAGCCTATCATAAACTTGTCTGTTATGGTAGAAGTGGGAACAGTTAGTTTATTTGTTTGTTAAATAATCAGTATTCAGTTTTTACACAAAAGTACATCCTCCAGCTTTGGTCACTATTGTACGAGGAACAAAACTTTTTTAACCACCATTTGTGGTGATCTTCAGATCAACTGCACCGCCGAATATATCCGTGGATCACCAGTACTATCTCTCTATATACTTCTTGATTATTTTCTTAAAAATTCCTATGCTACTTTATAACCAGAATTTCATAATTGTTCATGCAATCTAATTTATTTGTGTTCTTTATTAAACAGTGTACCTCTTACTTCGTTGAAACTACTAGCAAGATTTAAAATATCATGAATTTATATCTGATCTTGTATAGGTCTTGCATCTTTATGTTTCTTTAATTTAAAAATCTCCACGACCCTCAACCCTTTATTGTGTCTAAAAGGACATACTAAACGCGGAAGAAATCGACAAGACACAACGTGCAAAAGACCTGACGTTTCTAGATTTCTTCAATTAAACCGTTTTCTCTGCTGTTCAAGATCGGTCAGATTAAAAGTGGCAGATTCTATAGAATGATCAGTGTGTGGATTTTGCATGCCTAAAACTTTAGAAAATTCTAGCCATTCATTCAAAAACTGAATGGATGGTACTCTGAAAAGTGCAGTTTTTTTCTTTCCAGATTTATTGTAGATTTTGAATGTTTGTTTGTTTTGTTTTGTTTTGTTTTTTGTTTTGTTGTTGTTTTTTTCTAATAATTATTCCATGGCACTGTCTAGAAATTTTAAAATTGTTATCCTTTTCATGCTTACATTTCGCATTATCTTTATATTTTTGTATTGTCTTTCCTGATCTTTGTCTTTATGTCGTTACCCTGTTACATTTTGTCTCTCTATTTTTTTATGTTAATTTCTGCATTGTGTTATCTTTGGTATTGTTTTTCTCTAAACTAAATTTTGTTTTGATACAGTTATTTTGGTTTTTGTCTCAGACACTCTCTATAATAGTTTGAGTTTTAAAAATTCGTCAAGTGACTTTTTCAGACTATATATCTGTTACATATTTTGCTTTTCATGTATGAATTTACTATTATTTCACTTGATATCCGTAAGGTAACGTATTTATGTTCCCAACCAAACAACGCTCGTTGTTTGACAAATATAGTGTTACATTTTATTTTAATGTTATGCATCTCCTGGGTGTATGATCTGAGTTAATTCATTTCTTACTGACTTTTCTTTTGGTTCAATAAGCAATCTTTGTACATTTCGAATTTTACATTATTTCTGATTATAGTCTCATTCTATCACCGTATTTCTTTTCAGCTTGTTGTAGTAAAAATGTATACATTAACCATTTAGATAATCCAGACACCGTAAATCCACCGTAAATTGATTGTGCTAATCTGATTTTCTTGCTTACAAACTAACATTTACTAAGTCATCATCAGTAATTGTTCTCGTGGCAAATTATAGATCTTTCTGATATCTGAAAATTACTTTTATCTATACATATTTCATCTCGTGTACATTTCCTCAAGTCCTATATTTGTTTACAGAACACAGTTATTCATCAACTTGAAGAGAGAAAAATCATTCTGGAGTTCATTTGCTGCTTTTGTCTCAAATTTGTATTCAGTTCAATGAAGGATTTAAGCCAAGAGTGTTGTTCAAACAATAAAGCTCTGTGTATTATTACGGAATTATGTATATGGAATCTATAATGTGCTTAAAATTTTGGCCTATGACTCAACTTTAAAGTTGTGTCAAATAGTGAGTCATATTTAAGCTGGGTTTAGTTGTACTATTAATCAAAATAACAACATGTTGACTGGAATTTTGTTCAAGGTCAGAGTTGTTTACTGTATCTGGGGTACATTTTCATTAATAGACGCATTTAGTATTGCATTCCGGGTCATAATATGACACGTTTCCTGTTGTGAAATGTGCCATTTGCAAGTTGTATAAAGGACCTTGAAATACGAATTAATTTTATTCCATTTTAGATCTTGAGTTGAAAAGAACAGTTTTTTTATGATCAGCTTTTTGGAATCATCAGATCGTTTGAAATAATAGCCGAGCTGGAATCATAATGTGATGCTATGCTGTATAGATGATTCGAAAGGAATTATTTATTGGACCATTCAACAGAGCTACCTGGATCATATTATCGTTGGAAAATCATGACAATCCAGACTAATTCATTCGAAACCATCATCTATTCGGAACATTCATTCATTTCGAAGACGCATTCATTTAGAACATTCGTTCATTACGCAGACACATTTTTTCGGAACATTCGTTCATTATGAAGATTCATTTGGAACATTCATTAACTTGGAACATTCATTCACTTGGAACATTTTATAGTTTCTATATGCACAGGACTTGTGATTAGGACAAATAATTGTTAGATTATTTTGGATTTTAATACACGAAACTGTAAGTGTATTTTGATTTTCACATTAATTATTTTACATAAATTGTTTGTTGATTTTTACAAACATTGTTGGTTTCACTTTCTTTTTGTTACGTTTGTTCGAGCCATAGGGTCGTAACAGTATCTTCAACAGTTCTATATCTAATATTATTGACAGCTTTCAGTTTCTATTGTAAATGACATATTTCTCTTTGTTTTCCAATTTACATAACAATTTTGGTACAGATGCTTTTGTACCCTTGTGATCATCGACAACTTTTTCTGCAATCTAATAAATCATTTTCTTCTGGAATTCATTTCTCTAGTGCTAGGGGTAATACTTGATATGGTCGTGCAAGTGTAATGGAATCTCCAATTACACATTTCTTCAATGCAAATAGAAGCATACTTTGCATGTTTGCTGATTGCACAATCATACTTTACCCATGTAATTTGTTCATCAGTTCCATATCTTTTTCTTTCTTTCTTTCTTTCTTTCTTACCGGCGTGTATTGGCTGATGCCATACCATATATATTGTTATCATTTAAATACATAATAAATTACTGCAACCTTTCATGCCCAGCTTCGTTGTGCTCTCGCTCCGCGACAAGGCGTCGCCGTTCCATGATGTGAACTTCGTCATGGTGCTTTGTCTCTCCATATTTGTCCAAGTACTATTTATGATTTGCTTCAGCATATCTGTGTGGTATCACACTAATTCCACCTCGTAAGCCATTCTCATTCATAAGGAGCATATTATAATCTGTGAAAAGTCCAAGTTTTACACCTGATATCTTCAAACTTTCATCACGAACTAATCCTGGCGTTCTATAATAGAGAGCAGGGACCAGTTTATACATGAAGGTAATAAAATCTCTTTAACGTATCGGGTATTTTTGTATGCTAAGTAGACAAGCCCTGGATAATTTTGAGGTGTTTTAAAAATATCATGCTGTAATATGTTTCAAACTAACTCTTACTGACTATTATAACTCAGCAGAAAAAAAAATGAAAAAAAAAAAACGAAAAAAAAAAAAACACCAATTAGCTATGTCTTCAAATGTAAAATCAGTTTTATATTAAAATTAGTAAAAGATAACTTCATAAACTGTATTGAAATCTATTATTATTATTATTATTAAAACATTCTAATACTGCAATAATTTATACATTGATTTCTTTATTTTGTGTTAATAAATATAAGGAATACAAATAGTTTTAAAAATATAATAATAAAATAATAGGAACATAGCATAAAATATATAATTATGTTACGGTACAAAATAAAAGGTTATTTGCCATTTATTCGCACACTGTCAGTAATGTTTATATCAGAATTTTAAATGATCCAAATATATACGTTATCAATTTGAATACTGAGAGAAATAAAGAATAATCAAACGCACAAATATGTGTTGCTTGCATATAAATATCAATGTCAAATATTATGATATCATTGGAAGGTTGGAGATGATGGATTCCAGTGGAAAAACATGCTTGGACATAAACAATGCATTCAATCGTACCAGAAGAATATCCAAATCGTTCTAATTATTGTACTATAAATAAATCAATAAACATATTAGCCTAATTAAATAAACATTATAAGATGTCAACTTTTCGGACATAAGCACCCATTTCTGCCAGGAAAAAGAGATAAAACTATTGGTAACACTCACTCTCATTCTCTGAATCAACTTAAGGTGACTAACTCGCGTGATTCGAAATCTGAACCCTTGCGCATACGGTGCTATATTTTGAACCTTGAATACCAGTTAAAGTTAGAGCAAGGCCTAGTCGTGGGTTACCCGAATTTAAAACATGGGAAATCTGGTCGCCATATCATCGAAGACAAACTACTATCTTAGCCTTTTTAGGGAATCAAACATAAATATTTTAGGAGGCGCTATTGGCATTTGAGGAAAAGTCATATTAAAAACAGTAGATGTTTTATGGGGATGTATGGAATTTAACATTATTGCGCGCTATGGAATTGCATACGAATTCAATATTGAGTTTGGGGCGGAAAATAACATTATGGGGATGTATTAAAATTTAGCATTATAGGTCACTGTGGATATGGAACTTCAACACTGGGTTTGAGGTGGTAGGGTTGTATGGGAATTAACATTAGTGGAGCACTATGGGGATGTATTGGGATTAAACATTAGGTTGCGGTCGGCATGTGGATGTATATGAATTAACATTACGGCAAAATAAGGGTCGGTATGGAGATTTATGGGAAGTTAGCATTGGGTTTGTGTTGATATGAGAATTTATTGGAATTTAACATGGGTTTCGGCGACTATGGGGCTTATGGAACTTTAACATGACGTGGCACACTAGGGCTTATGAAATAGAGCGGGTCAGACACACATAATAACAGACAAAAACTCATCCTGACCGACCAACACCTATTCTGACTGACCATCATGTATTCTGACTTACCAGTATCTATTCTGACTGATTATCATTTCTTCTGACTGACCAAAACGTATTTTGATTAACAATTACCTATTCTGACTGATCAACACCTATTTTTACTGTCCAACATATATTCTGACTGATCGATATATATATTATGACTAACCGATATATATTCTGACTGATCAATACCTATTATGATGGCCCAACTTCTGTTGAAACTAAACAAAACCTAATTTGATTGACCAACGGGTATTTTGATTGACCAATACCTAGTCTGACCGTGTCCAGGCAAATAATGATGCAGTTTTCCAAATGTCATCTTATTACATACACTATAGACTGAAATTCCAATTCTATTCTTATAGAGCAATAGGAAGGTGGACATTAGTCCATTAACGCAATTGCAATATTGTATGAAGTGGGAAGGTTGACCTTGTTCCATCAACGCAATTGCAACATTGAACAAACTTTGACTAAAGTTTGCTCTCAAGTTCAACATTTTTGATTAGGTCTCGTGAACTTTAAAAACAGCAAGCATAGAGTACATTGTTTTTTACAATCCCTGAAAACTTTAACATTAGGGCCAGTATAGCCCTCTGTGGAAGTTTTAATCGGGGTGGACAAACAGGATGGAGCGATGGACACGTTTAAGGCAATGACTTATTTTACAATGTAACATTCACATCTTTACCATACAACACCCACATGACAATCCAACACCCACCCTTACCATCCAACACCTACAAAGACAAGCAAAAAGGATGAACCAAAGGGGATATAGGTGATGGTCACTAACAGACATAATTACAATCCAATACCCACCTTAACCATCCAACAGTCATCTTTACAAACAAAACGGAAGAGGGAAAGGGGGGTTATGTTATGGTCACTAACACATATAATTACAATCCAACACTCTTCCTTACACAGAAAAGGGCTGAGGGTAGGTAGGGGATATTAATGGTCACTAACACGCGTTCCTAAAGACAAACACCCACAAATACAAACAAACGGATCAGGGGAAAGGGGAGTTATGTTATGGTCACTAACAAACCTATTTACCACCCAACACCCACCCTTACAAACAAAACGGACGATGGAAAGAGGAGTTATGTGATGCTAAAAACACACATGATTAGAATCTAACATCCACCTTGACCATCTAACAAGTCTATGTTCGTATTCAAATACAAATCTTACATGACCTACCCTCCCTTGGTAATGTGTATACAAACCAACACCCCAACACACACACATACACCACACACACACACAAAGCAAAATCCAGAAACAAAACAAACGTTCTTTTTTCCCTTCCCTTATGAGATTGTTTATCAATATGTGGGTATTGGATTGTAAGTAGCTCTTTTAGTGAGTATATGATAACATATCCCATTTGCCCTCATCCGTCTTGTTTGTATGTGTGTCGGTGTAGGACGGCAAATAAGTGTGTTAGTGACAATCACATAACTCCAGTTTCCCTCATCCGTTTTGTTTGTAAGGGTGGGTGTTGGATGGTGATTTATAATTATGTTTGTTAGTAACCATCACATAATTCTCCTTTCCCCCTTCCGTTTTCTTTGCAAGGATGGCTGTTTGATGGTAAATATGTGTGATAGTCTTTACGGACGGGTGTTAGTGATAATTAGCTATTCCCGACTTTCATTCATCCGTTTTGTTCGTATGGGTGGGTGTCGATTGTAATTTTGTGTGTTAGTGAATATCGCATATCTCCCCTTTCCTTCATCCTTTTTGTTTGTAAAGACGGGTGTTCGATGGAAAGAGTGTGTGTTGGATTGTAAATGTTGATGTTGGATGGTAAAAGTGTGAGTGTTGCATTGTAAAAATAAGTCACTGTCTGTTATTAGGCTTTTCTTTGTCCGTCTTTCCGTTTTATTTGTCCACCCCAATTGAAACTTCCATAGAGGGCTATACTGGCCCTAATGTTAAAGTTCCCAGGGATTGAAAACAAGAATGTACTTGATGCTAGTTCTTTAAAAGTACATGAGACCTTACGCTAAATTTAGAATGTGGGAATTTGACAAAGCTAGTAGAATATTGCAATTGTGCTGAATGGATAAGGTCAAAATGTAGGTAAGAGTGTGACGTTAGGTATACTACATAATTATTTGCCTTGACATTATATTATCAAAATAGGTGTTGGTGAGTTACAATAGATCTTGGTCAGTCGCATAGGTTTTCCTCAGTCAAAGTAGGTGTTAGCTAGTCAAAGTAGATATTGATCAGTCACAATAAGTGTTGGTCAGTCACATTTGGTTCTGGTCAGTCAGAATATGTGATGGTCAGTCACAACAGGAGTTCGTCAGTAACAATAGGTATTGGTCAGTCACAATAGGTACTGAACAGTCAGAATACGTATTGGTTAGTCAGAATATGTGTTGGTCAGTTCTAAAAAGCGTTGGTGAGTCAAAGTTGTCGATGGTCTGTCAGAATAGTTATTGGTCAGTTAGAATAGGTATTGGTCAGTCAGGATTGGTACTGATCAGTCAGAATAGTTTTTGGTGAGTCAGAAAAGGTTTTGGTTGGTCATTCACAATAGGTATTGATCAGTCAGAATAGGTGTTGCTTCGTCAGAATAGGTGTTGGTCAAAGCAGATGTTGGTCAGAGAGAATAAGTGTTAGTCAGTCAGAATAGGTGATGATCAGTAGAATAGGTGTTGTTCAGTTAGAATAGGTATTAGTCAATCAGAATCGGTACTGATCAGTCAGTCAGAATAAGTGTTAGTCAGTTAAAGTACGTATATGTCCGTCAGAATAGGTGATGGTCAGTCAGAATAGGTGTTGGTCAGTTAGAATCTGTATTGGTTAGTCAGAATAAGTGTTGATCAGTCGCAGGAAGTTTTGGTCAGTCAAAATCATTCTCGATATGTGTTAAAATATGTACTGGTAAAGTCAGAATAAGTGTTAGAAAAATATGTGTTGATCAGTCAGGACGGGTCTTGCCTATTATGTACATCTGGCCCACTCTGTCAGAATAGGTACTGATCATTCAGAATAAGTTTTGGTGAGTCAGAATAGGTGTGTGTCAGTTACAATAAGTATTGGTCGGTCAAAATAGGTGTTGGTCAGTTAGAATAGGTTATTGTAATGTTATTTATTATTTAAGAGAAACTCCAGTAGGCGATCTATACTATTTATTAACTACATACAAGTCGATCTCTGATCAGTTCATCATGAAGTGGCCCGAAATCGCAATTATCCGCTAAAACACGAAGAACTGTTACAAAACTGTCCACTGTTTCTCCCTCTTCCTGTTTTCTCAGATTAAATTTTGCCCTCTCAAAAATGACATTCCTCTTTGGAATAAAATACCGCATGAATCTATCGGTCACGGGCTTCCACTTCATTTGATCCTCCGCTGTCAGGTTGAACGAAGACAAATGTCATCAGCTTCACTTCCCATGGAATAAATCAAGGTATTCACTTGAATTTCTTCCTCTTTTTCACTAAGTCCAGATGCTCGACGAAAACGTTCAAAGCGCTGAAACCACTTTTCCCATGTTTCAGGTCTCGAAAAGTCAAATTTGTCCGCATTCGTGAATTGATATGAAGTCATATTCAACTCTGATAGTCTTGTGTTTTTACCGCTGCCACCATGTAAGTAAGTACCTGGCAGTAAAAGTAAACAGACATTCCACATTGAATTGGAACTGATATACACCGACAGCTGGTTTATGTTATGCGTTCACTAGGGTTTAAGTTCCATGAGAAAAATACGTTTAGGGCAGTCTTGTCTCCCCTTCACAACTGTTATGATGTCTGGTATGTAGTTAATAAATAGTATAGATCGCCATCTGGAGTTTCTCTTAATAAATAACATTACAGTTATGGTTAGTCAGAATATATGTTAATCCGTCACAGTATGTATTGACCAGTCACAATAGTTGTTGATCAGCCAGAATAGGTTTTGATCAGTCACAATAGGTCTTGATCAGTAAAAGTATGTATTCATCAGTAAGAATAGGTGAAGGTCAGTTGGAATATGTATTGATCAGTCAGAATAGGTGTCGGTCAGTCAGAATAGGTTTTGGTCAGTCAAGATTGTAAATCCCCTTACATCCCTATTAAACATGGATTTTCCATATATCCCCTTATAACTACTGCTGTACTCCTCGTTTATGTTAGAAATGAAAAGTTTTTCCTGATAAACTTATTAGTATTTAGTCTCGGAATCGAATAGACACTCGTTTCAGTCAGTGAAAAAAAGGAAAAATATAACTATTAATAACACTTACAAAGGAGGTGGAGTGTTATCAAATGTATTCCCTTTTTCCTGACATAAACGTTCGCCCGTATTGAATCATCACCAACATAATAACCTCTTATATCCTTAACAAATATACGCAACTAGTAAATTTTGCATTTGTTTATTAAAAAATTCGAGGAAAAATACTTGCATTATCAACTTTAGAATCTTAATATCACAGATAAAACCATTTAATGTACACCTCGATATCTAACGTAATTTATGCATGCTATAAGCGGTTAAATATGGCGAATCTAAGAAAGGTGAGTTGCTGGAGATACTTGACAAAGTCTGTTGCTGAGTAGATATACGAATGCAAAATAATATATTTTCTTACTGAAATTACCATGTAAATAAATAAATGCCGCTCAACAATAACTAATGCAGTATTATAGTGCAAATTAAAAATTCTGGTACTCGTTTAAGTTTTCAACAAGATTGTCGGGGAAAAAATATTTCAGAAATGGCTTAAGGAAAGGAAATGTGGGTTCTGCAGGGTCAACTTGACCTTGGTTTTTTTCCCATCTGGTACGATTTGAGAGTTGAATATCTTTGATCGGTACTGCCAACGGGGAAAACGGCGGTCGCCATCGTGTCCCAGTTATTTACTGTGTCGGGGGAAATAACTCGTACATCAAACCAACGTTAGCATAGAGAAATATAACATAGCATGCCAGTCAAATGATGGGCAAAAGAGTGTTTGTCATTTTCCCATAAGGACCCAGGTTGTTATCTTTATTAATATTGGTATTCTATATGATTTTCTTTGTTTTATATAGGATACAAATTGAAACAAAAAAAGTAGCCTCAGATTACTGGGATTTTTCCCATCTTCATACTGAAAAAAGTAAGGATGCAATGTTTACACGTGTAAACAGCTTATTTTAGTTTACTGCCAGTAAATGTTCACAAAATTGGTAAATGTGTAAACGAACATGCATGTGGTTGTCATTGACACAGGTGCAACTATTTCCAATTAAATTATATATTTCCACATCTTTGCTTAAGAGGATTGTTTAATATGATTTTTATGTTAATTTTTTTATTAAAGCATGTATCAATGATTTTCGCGTCGAATGTGGCATCGCTAGGAAAAGAGAAGTTAATGAGAATTAGTTACAGTGCACATTACACATCAGGTTCATTTACTGATAATACTGATAGAAAATTTCTTTAATTACAATATTTACCTTTAAATAACATGGTTGTTAACAGAACCGTTGATGAGTAATATTTTCAAAAACAAAAACAAAAAATAGAAACACTGTTTCAAATCTATAAGCCGCTGCATAGTTTCTTGGTTATTGTAGATCTTACAAAAGCATCCCATGCTCATGTCTAGGCAGTACATCCATATCAAGTATCGATTTTGTCATCATGTGCTTATAGTAGAAGACAAAATCATTTTAATTCTAGGGATGTTTTACTGAAGTTGTCAGATATATTCAACAAAGACATGTCTTATATACTGAACCTGTCATAATATGAGGTGAAGGACGAACAGCAAATGAAAGAATCGCAAGTTGAGCGAGATACGGCATGAACATTATAATAGCCATCAGCTGTTCAGTAAGATTAGTGGGTAGATGGGGAGAAAAGTTCAGTTTCTAATCATTTTGTTTCAATGGCATTGTTTCAGTTATTGTAAACCATGTACATGTTAAGACAATTTGGTAAATATTGCAGCCTTAGATATAAGATATTTTGTCAGTACATTCTCAAATTGTATCAGATGCAAAGAAAAAAAGTGATACATTCTGGTTGATAAGATGCTGCTGAAACTTAATTCTCTTTGTGTTGGCCACTTTTTGCAATATTTTTTGTCTGGATGCTTCCCAATGGCTCCCATCAACATTTGATGGAAAATATGGGGCCTTACAATCCCATATGTACCCCTAGATCTTTTTGGAATTCCTATTTGGGGAGTTTTGCTCAAGCACCAAGAATGTTTCTTGGATGTTCGCCTTTGAAAATGCTATAATGTCTGGAACATCTTCAGATGAAACAGTTTTATATATGCAAACAATGTTCTCCTGAAAATTCTCAGCTTAATGAGAAGAGCATTGTTCAGAAACATTGTTCTCAGCTTGAGAACTCAACCACCAAGGAAGCAGTAGTGACGGAGAACAAAAATGGCAGAACATGCTAAAAGTGATCCACCATTTTTATTGTTCTAAGGTTAATTCTAGGCATTAGGGTGATTTTGGAGTGGAACATCAGAGAATGTGTTCTTGGCATGTGAGTGAACATTAGAAAACAGATTGCCCAAATATGGTCCTTAGCTAATTACAAAACAATAAACATGGTGCATTACAGTACATGCATTGTGGAGTATGGATTGTCCTCTCGATGCAGTGAATGTGGACACAGGTGTAAGGGATTAAATGTCCACTACGAATAGGGGATGTCCACTGTGTCTGGTGGATTTCCCTCAAGTCTAGTGGACATCCACTCAATCTAGTGGAACTCTGTCATGGATTTTATTGCAGTCATAGTTGGCTTTATGGCACCCCTCACTGATTTTGTTGCATTCGCTCCATGAGTTGACACAGTAACCAAACAGATGGGAAAAACCACTATGCCGTAATCCTGACCATGGCAAGTCTCAATTTCATACCATTACAAGTACAAACTATACAGTAGTAAAACTTCTTGTGGTATTTAGCAGTGCCCTAGTTAGGCATATGCATAAATGAACATGCGTAACATAGACAAAGTACCACATTTTAGATTTCTTGAATATTCCCCCATTCCTGCCTAATGGCAGGACATACATCAGACATATTGCCTAGCTACAATGTTCATTCTTATTGATCGACTATGTGTATACCTGTTATCATACAAATGCAGGAATTACATTCTGCTCTGCATCAGCGGTACCTTCGATGTTCTTTCTCAATAAATTATGTTTCATAAAAGTGCCTGTTGTACTTGTTATTAATTTGTCATAGTTTTCCTTTAATTTAGTACTATTTATAGACCCACTTCGAACAAATTATTGAAAGCAGTAATACAGACAACAACTCAATAAGATATCACAAACGAATGCCATATTGTTTATACCGTATATGTACGATCATCATGTATGTCATAATTCTTTCCAAGGTTTATTCAACAAGAATAAAGTGGCATCGTATATTCAAATAACAAAAAATGATATGCGAGCTACACTAGGAATAGTTCATCTGTAACTTTATATTTAAAATTTGAAAATAGCATTGTTTATCAGAGAGTATGACAGTTTTTTAAATGTGCAGAATTGTGTACACTGTATTGACTTTTGCACTCCATCATTGGCCATTCATGTCATGAATAAAGTGATTTCAGTGAAAATAAGTTACTTTTTTTGCGAATCTATCACCAAGCAATGGCCGAGGAGTGACATTCTAACTTTGAAGTCAGCCACTAGGCCTGTTACTGTAGCTCCCTGTCAGTCAGGACAGGTCCTAGCAGCTTCTTCTCAATGTTGTGCTTCAATATTTAAAAATGTACATGTACTGTTGAATGAAAGTGTTGTCACAAAACTTCATACTTTAAAAGTAAGAAGATATTAATTTGTGAAAAGCGAATTTTGGCTGAGAAACACATTGCTGTTTAATTCTTACTTTATCGCATAAAACTGGTTTCTTGCAGTATAGTAAAAAAAACATAATTATTCGTTTATTTTTCCAATTAGGGACCGACTATTGAAATTTATTACAAAAATATAAGTTGTAATGGCCCTGATTTATGTCTATAAAAAAAAAATTCTTCTAAGAATCCTAACAAGTGTATTATTTTCAAGCTATATCCCATCCTTCTCTCTCTCTCTCTCTCTCTCTCAGGGATTTACAAATCCACTTGCCTGACTAATGGGACTAGCTCAAATTTGGCTTGGGCAAGCTAAAGTTTCCAAGGTACTTGCCTGTAGTCAAGTCCTAAAAATTGATAAAAAGAGGGAGAAAGGGGCCATGTTCCATTCATAATGCTTTATGTTCTGCAAGTTTTATACCCTGCAATCTCACCACAGTACATATATCAGCACCTTTATTTAGTGTTTATATGTACCCCATTTTTCTGTTACATAACTGTCCACATTTCTTTCATCTATCGTATGTCATTTCCATCTTGTAATCAGTGTCAAGGTCAGTCTCGTATTTTCTCACACAGACATGATAATGTGAATATTAGCTAATTAAAGGAAGTTTTGACAAATAAGAATAATATTTATGTTGTTGTTTTAAGCAATAATGACAGGAGACTGATATATACTGCTTGGCAAACAATTAAATGGATACAAAAAAGTGTTCTCAATCTTGAAGTCCACTTGTTAAATATTTTGATGCATGTTGCCAATTTCAAAATGACTAGATGACAATTCTTAAGTAAATAAATAAAATAAGTGTTCACAAATCCTTCAGTTGTGAGTATAAATAAATCATTACAAACAGTCTATCTTTAATTATTGTTGATGTAGTTCATGAGATTAATCTGCTATCTTATCTAGGCAAAAAAAGGAATTTCCTTAAAATATCCCATATTTTATTTTATCTTACTTTTTTTACTCTTGTTGGGATATTATGTTTAGGGCAAGCTCAGATTTTCCAAGCGCAAGTTCAATTTTCCAGTCTTGTATAAGATTTGTAAATCCTTGCTCTCTCTTTTTCCACCCACCCATAGTGTAATAAGTGCATAGAGTAGAAGTCTTAAGTGACTTACACTGTATATTAGGACAGTTTCTATCAGTTACTGGTCAGTGTTGTGCTTTGATGTTTAAAAGAACAAAACAACATTAACTGTTGAATGAAAATGGTTTTTATTGTCACAAACCAAACACCATAAAACTAATAAGATATTAGTTTTTGTGGAAAACAAATCTCGGACTTGTAATACGGTCTGAGAAATGCAATGAGGTTAAGTTGTAATATTTTTGTGTATATAAAGCCAACTATATAAAAATGTTTTATTTTCAGCATTAATCTTTTGATGCAGCACATAGAACAGAAATCTATCACAAGCATCACAGAGCTATGACATGTTTGACGAAATCTCTTCTTTACAACAGGTTGTCTTTTTTAAAAAATACATGAGAAAGAGAGAGAGATATCGACATAACCCATAGCTTTTTTTGATAACTCAGAAAATGATATTTATTATTAGAGAGTATGCAATTTTTAAATGTGCTGCAATTATCTTCCATTTGAATTTGTCGACCGAAAAATTTTGAAATAAAATTTTGATACCGCTCTGTATTCAGAATAAGTAAATAAATAAATTACTGCTGAACAATGCTTTTTGTAATTAACAAAGAATGGGCGCACACGACGTTAATGCAATCATCATCATCAAGAATTTATGTAATTAATTGGGTTATTAACCTGCTACTATTGAGCTTTCCTTGTTTTTTTTAATTTATTTCTAGTTTGGTTATATAGTCCAACTTGATCATAATTAACATAAGTGAACTAAAAGCTTCAGAAAAAGTTAATAGATTGAAAGTCAAATGAGCCATCATTGCTGCAATAATCAAAATGAATACATTGACAATGTATGTGACAACCCTAGAATTAATATGAAAGGTTCACAATAAGCATAAAATAATTGGGGTTTACAACCTTTGAAGCCAAAACCTCTTCCACCTCCAGTTCTGAGTAGATAAAGAAGTTCTATCAGGGATACCTATTTAAAGCAATTAAAATTTGAAGCCACATATTAATAGCAATCAGTGCATTTTGAGCTAGATTTTAGAGCCTTGGCAAACACATGGCGTAAGCTTAGCAATTTTGGGTAATGTACAAATAAGGCATTATTGATAGATATGATGTGTTTAGTTTGTGCATAAAACGGTGAAAGTTAAACAAAAAAAAAATATGATTAATAAGAAATTCTGCTTTTATGAAGCTAAACTAAACTGATGTACAAAAACTAGAGGCTGTTTATTGTACTATAAATAGACATATCTGCTGTAGATGACTCATTTTTCCACACAGGCCAACTAGGCCCAAGCCTAGGGCAGCAAAGTTTACTACAAGAAAAAAAAAACAATGTTGATGTGAATAAAAATATGTAGCGAACACAACACTAATAAGCAGTTATCAAAAATAAGATTAGCAATTCATGACCCTTCATTTCCTGCCGCCCCTCACCTTTTTGCTATTGCATGGGGGCGGCACTTCCGAATGGGCCCAGGGGTGGCAAAAACCTAAATACATCGCTGATGAATATGAGGATGTCCAGGAGAAATTAACTGCTACTGCAATATGGAAAAATACCAGACCTATTATTGCTACCCCTGGTCAGGGTGCTTTCCCTAAGGTTTATCAAGTGTCAAGAGCTGACTAGATAGCATAAGGTTCACCCTCCCTCCTCCCCCCACATACTGAGACCTTGGTCTCTCCATCTAGTTACAGGGTTCATGCCCCTGCCTGGCCCCATAAACCTCCCACCTTAGATGCTGGGGCATCACAAGTGGGCATTTCTTCAGGGACCTGGGCCTGCCTTCCAGTTAAGACACTGGAGGCTTTAGAGCTCAAGGCTAAGTCACTGGTGACCATAGCCTCGCTTGTTGACCTTTTTTGCCAGCTTCCTGAAGGAGGTATTGCTCTCCCCAGCTGCGTTTCAGCACTTGCTCAAAGTAGTCGCCAAAATATCTTTGCATGCTCTATCCATATCCCTGGCACTATCACCAAAGTTGCTCCACCTCCAGAAGGATATAGCTCTGGACACTTCCAAGTCTCACTTGACCACAGAAAGAACCTTGTTCGGGCTGCTTCTCCTCTTCAGGGGTCTGATCCCCACCATGGCTTCCCAGGACCTGAGAGACCAACAAGACAGGTCCCTCACATCAGCCACTGGTCAGTCAAAACCAGCCATTTTAAACCTCCCTCTCACCCACAAACTGTCCAACAGGGTCACCAGAGAGGCCAAGGGAAGAAGTTTGTGGGTCCTTCCCCATTCCCTAAGAAGGGGGAAAAGGAACCAGCCCTAGTGACTCACACCCTCTCGTGGTGTTTCTTCTTCCATCTACACATGTTGGCACCAGACTAACACTCTTTTCCAATGCCTGGTCAAGCATAACAGACGATGGGTGGGTCCTCTCTATCATAAAAGGAGGATACTGGCTTCAGTGCTGGGAATATCCTCCTCTGACAAAGACTCCCATGCAGTTCCACTAGCTGAATCGGGTGTGTTTAAAGGAAGAGGTGCACTCACTTATACTGAAGGGTGCAGTAGAGAGGGTATTAAACGACCAGTCTCCTGCCTTCATACTCCTGGATCTTCCTGTTTCCAAAAAGGGAGGAAAGTTTCCTCTAATCATAGACCTTTCCACCTTAAACAAGTTTCTAGAGGATGAACCTTCCAAGATAGAGACCACAGCCTCAGTCAAACTGGCCATCAGACCCGGCAATTGGGCAGTTTCTGTCAATCTCCAGCATGCATACCTTCACATCTCTATTTTTAATCTTCACAGTCTCCGAACCCCACTGCTATCATATTGCAGATGTGTCAGATTGGGTGTTCAACTGGAGCTAAAAGGCTTAGTTCTTCAGGGTTCCTGGTCCCTAGAAGAATCTATCCTCCACGTAAACAATCTCAAAATGAGAACAGAAGTTGCTCAGTGATGGTCTCCTCTGACAACACATCTGTGGTAGTGTACCTCAGGTGACAAGGTGGCACACGTGCCCGTTCAGTTTTTGTGTATGTTTGGAACTTATGTCACTGAGCACCCTCACAGGGGATTACTGTTTGAGTTTGTCACATCCCAGCAGGAAGAATATTATAGCGGACAGTCTGTCTATGAAAGGCAAGGTAGTCATCACAGAGTGGTCGCTACACCAATCCCTAGGGGACTGCCCATTCAAACGGTGGGGATACCCTTGGTGAACTTGTTTGCGATGAAAGTAAACAACAAGCTCCCTTTACATCTCTCCAGTTCCAGATCAGAGAGCCTGGGCAATGGACACCTTCAGCCTAAAGTGGAATTGTCTGTTTCCTTACACCTTCCCACCCTTCAGGATGATTCCACAAGTGCTTCAGAAAATCAGGACCTCCACTGATCAGCTCATCTTCATAGTCCCTTTGTGGCCTCAGTGATCTTCTCGAACTGCTCAGCACAAGACATTACCTCAGAGGAGGGACCTTCTGTCTCAGCACAGGGGCTCCCTCCTACACAACAGCCCACAGATTCACCACCTTCATGCTTGGTTCATCTCAAGCGATCCATCCGCCAGGACAAGTTTTCTAGCAAATTTGCCAAGTGGATCATTCAGGCCTGGAGATACTCCATGTCCAAGGTCTATAATGCCAATTGAAGAATCTTTTGCAATTGGTGCAGTATGAAGCGCTATACCTCTTTGAATGCAGTGGCTGATTTTCTTATTTCCTTTTAGAAGAGACACAATAATCGGTTTCTATTATCAAGGCCCAAAGGGTGGTCCTATCCAATGCACTTAAGTTTTCTAAAGGCCAGGCCATTGGTTTGGATTCTCACATTGCCAACCTTATAAGGTATTTTGAGCTGCAGAGACCAGTGTATCGTTCACTTATGCCAAAATGGAACCTCTCATGTGTTTTATGGTCTTTAACTAAAACTCCTGATGAGACTTTGGGTGAAGCTTCCTTCAAGAATCTTACCCTTGAGACCATTTTATTGCTCTCCTTAGTGTCCACAAATTGAAGGAGTGATCTTCATGTCCTTTCTATTGAGCAAGGTTGTCTAAAGTTCAATGGCAATTATGAGTAGGTATTTTCTCTCCTGGGCCAACCAGGTATCTTAGCCAAAAACCAGCTCCCTTTGGTATGCCACTTCCTGTAGAGACCCCCAGTCTCAGTCATATCTGTGCTAGGGATGATCAAGTTTGACTTTTATGCCTAATTAGGGCATTAAGATTCTATTTGACTGCTTCTAAAAAGAAAAGAATGGGAAGGAAATATCTTTTCCTCCCATAAAGGGCTCTGCTGACATTTCAGGATCCACTATTTCTAGGTGGATTGTCAAAACAATCAGGCAAGCTTATCAGTCCCTGACCGACAGGGATCTTTCATTCATGAGGATAAAAGCCCATGAAGTCTGAGCCATTGCTACATCATATGCCTACCTAACTCATTCATCATTGGAGGATGTTATAAAGACCATGTTTTGGCGATTGCACATGACCTCCTTCTCCTGCTACCTTTGTTCCTTAATGCATCAGAGCGAAGGCATATGTTCTTTAGGGCCCATAGTTGTGGCACAGAAAGTTGCTGAAGTTACAGATTCAAACTTACCAGTTCTTGAGGCCATCAGCCTCCCACTGCACTTGCAATATTACTAATATTAAAATGTATTTGTGTGTGTGTGTGTGTGTGGGGGGGGTCAAACTAATTTTAATGATGTAATACCTACCTGTCAATATTGCCTGATTCCCTTCTCCCACCCTGCTCTGATGTCCCATGAGTA
The DNA here is from genome assembly GCA_029931535.1 of Margaritifera margaritifera. Taxonomy (NCBI): domain Eukaryota; kingdom Metazoa; phylum Mollusca; class Bivalvia; order Unionida; family Margaritiferidae; genus Margaritifera; species Margaritifera margaritifera. The sequence goes on along the minus strand of JAQPZY010001396.1, from coordinate 2,433,199 downwards.
GTCTGGTCCTGAAAAGAGGAGGACTACGGCACATGTGCCTAGGACTTGGGCAGCAGACTGGGTCTGTGTTATGTTCTGGATTCTTTCCAGAACTCTCTATGCAGATTCATCTGTGGGAGGATAAATTCTTATTATAAGGACAAGGGTAATTCCGTCCTGGAGTATTATTACATCATTAATATTAGTTTTACCTCCCACCCCACCAAAAAAAACAAAAAAACAACACATTTCTTGTACTGGTACACAGGTTGAACTGGATAAATTGGGAAGTGTCCCTTTTTGTCCAGTTGGAAAATGATAAGCACATAAGTACTTGATATTGGATTATCTCCTGGCATCATAAGAACATCTAATTTTCTCTTCTCTGACTGTTATTAAAATGTTTGAAAATCATCATGTTAGCAAAGTATGATTAACATAGTATTTAATTACCTTTGGCCTGATTAAAGCAGATCTAAAACTTTTACAAACTTTGAACAAAAATGGTAATAATTTCATTGTAAAATTGGGAAGGGAAAAGAGAGCTTGTAGATTTTTTAAATTGGGATTGAAAAAGAGACCTTTACATTTTTGAAGTGACCCATAGTAGGATCCTTATCATACAGTAGCTCAGTTCCTAAATTAAATAGATTGTCACTAGGTAAATCATAATTGGGTCTCTAGAGACCTACAATTCAGAATGTGTTTCTTTCTTTTAATTTTTTCATTCATTCATTCCAGTGCCTGTCTTCAAGCTCCCAACCTGCTCTGTTGAGGATTCTGCCAACATGCTCAATTTTGTACAGGACAGTGTTCAACAAAGATGGAGAAAAATGGGAAGGTTTTCCTTCAGATTGGATTGCAAAACTTCAGAATTTGACCATTGACAAAGGATTTTGGATAAAGAAACTTCAAAAGCGGCTATGGCAGGAAAAAGTAGAGGATCAAGAGTAAGCTAATAGCTAATTACTTCTGTAAAAAGATATTGAGACTTAAGTAAGGCTTTTCCAACTTAACCCTTGTTTCTTTTATTCAGTATTTACTTAAAAAATTGTAAATAAAAATCTACAGATCAAAATATTTCCATGTCTTCTCTAGTTACTGTGAAGTCATTTCTTTTCTTAGGCAACATGATTTAATGTGTTTTTTGCAAAAAATGACATTTTTGTCAATACGGTTCTTAATTATAATTCATTGCTTCAGGTCCATAACTAGGGTGAAATGATGCATGTGTGCCATGTGTTAAAAAAACTATTGCCACTTTCATGTCTTCAGTTAATTATGGAAATTTGTATGTTATACCTTAAAAATAGAAGAAATAGCACAATTTCCTCATTCAAGGAAAATCTTATCTAAAATGGGTTTGAGTGTTCTCCGCATGAATTTTTTTTAACATTTAGGTAAGCACATGGTTGAGTCATGGAATTTTTTTATAAAAATGCGCATTATCATCATAAAAGTACCCCCCAAAAATATAATATTAAAGAAAGTTCATATATTTACATATTATTGTTTATTTCCCTAAGTTATATCAGGTTTTCATGCCAAAACTTTTCACAGTCTTTGAACTTAAATGATATTGTTCTTTTCTTTACTTCCACATATCACTTTACTGACACATTAAAGTTGAAGTTCAGCTGTGATGATGGTTACAAGTTAATTGAGCACCCTCTGTGACAGCCTGTTCATCAACACACTCTTGATCCTGTTTATGGTTGAAAAAGACCTTTCACATTCTCAGCCTGAAAAACTATGAAACAGAAAGTTTAATATGGATGTTCCTAATTAAGTAAACTGCAAGGACAAATTCATCAAGAGTCAAGACAGTGATGTGATTTTATATAATAATGAAATAACTGATATAACACATCCGTTAAGAACAATATATTACTATTCTGCTACTTTCCGTATTTCACAATCAGCTAATTTTCGTCACACAATGTTTTTGGTAGTGTTCAGCCAGTTTGAGATGACTCCTTATATAGTGAAATGCTCTTTACCTATTTGCATCTTTTATGTAATAATACAAGATTGTCAAATACATTTACATGAACAAACAGTCCAAGATTACATGCATATATTTGGGTACATTCATCATTACAGATGATATACCATGTTAATGGATGAATTTATCTGATTTATATCACAAATGTAAAGTGTGCATTCCAGTCATGCAGCCATGTTCACACATTAAGGTCATTTCTGACTGGCAATTCCATTGGAATGCTCACCTATCAATGCTTTGTTTTCAAGAATATTTCCACATGCCTTCCTTGTTTATAAACAAAGTTGGGCTTAAGAATATCCGTCTTTTCGAATCCATGAGTTAACAAAAAGAGAGCTAATATTTTTAAATCCCATAAGAATGAGAGAGGTAATAGATCAAGAAATGGAAATATTATATTTCAAACTTGTGTGCATAAAATTTCATAAGTTATAATTTTGGAACCTTACATTTTGGACCAAAGAATTTGGATTACAGCCCTCATATACCATAAGCAGACAACCTTATCTGTAAATTTTGCTTTGGATAATTGGCCATAGAATATAACAAATTATTTCAAAGTATAAAATTCGCCTACATTACTCAATGTTTAGATACAGGTATGAAATAAAAATTTAATGAAACAAATTTTGAAATGTGGAGAAAATCCTTATATTTTTGGAATTATATTACTGTGTGAATTTTATAAGTTTATTATAAATTTCAAGGAGAATATTTCTCTTCATTTTGATAGTCATCCTTGCAAAGTAATTATAAACAAATATTGAATAAATCCACCCTATATTTTTATCTTTCTTTGGATATTCTTTATCATCCCTGTTGCTGGAGTCAGTCAAACCCACATGTCAAGGTCTGGAAAAACTTGAAAATCCTTACTAATTTTCCAGACCAGTGAGGTTACAGATTTGGCATCAGAAGTGAGATCATAATGATTTTATAATTTGGATAAAAGCAAATACTGATCAGATAAATCTGATCAAAGAACAGACATCAACACTGTGGCACAGTGTTCAAATTTTATTAAGGAAATGTTTTTCTCTGGTTCCTTCGGAAGTCAAGTAGAGAAGAGAGTTTATAATCCTGAACAAGAAAAATAATCAAGAAAGAAAAATCTGACTACAGCAATAGTGATAAAAGTTTTTTACTTCACCACAAGTGAATAATCAGGTTTGGTAATGGAGGAAAATACACATATTTTGACTTTAGGAGACATTAATAGGAAATCTGAATCTAAAAATAAAACTTAATGAACATAAAATGATGGTAGCAGTGATAAAATCGGATCAAGGGATTCAAGTTATATTGATAGACTATAAAGTAATTTAGAAAAACAAATGGCAAATTTAGCTACAGAAATTAAAGATAGAGTACTCTTTCTTGTAGATCACATGAAAACTGAAGATTTGGAGTCAAAATTACATAATCTACAGAAAAAGGTACATTTTAATGAAAATCTAAATGAAGATTCCAGGACTAGATAAACATTAAACCCAGCCATCAAACATACAGTTCTGTTAGTGGAATTAGAAGCAGTAGTGAACACAGACATACACATAAAATCAGGGGAAACAATAAACAGTTCAGAAAGGAACTTCAGCTGTATGATGGACTGACATTGATGAGTATTTAACTCAGTTCATTATTATTGCAGAACTGAAGGACTAAGATTATCATGCAAAGTCATTGTATTTAGCTAGCAGTCTCAGTGATACTGCTTGATTCTTACCTAATGAGATTCATCTAGTACAAAGGAAAGATTACTACAATTTGGCCAAAGTGCTGAAATTAAGGTTTGGAACTCAAAAATAAAGCTGAAATATACAGAACTCAGCTTAAATCTGGAGTGTGTGAAAAGGGAGAATCAGTTTCTGTACTAGAACAGAATATCAAGAAACTAACCAGACAGGCATATCCTGATGCAACTGGTGAAATTATTGAAAGTATAGTCCTTGATTACATTGTTGATGCCTTGTTGGACTCTGAAACCAAGCTGAGAATGTGGTTCTAAAATGCTAAATGAGGCTGAAACAATATCAGTTAAAGTGGAAGCTTGCAAGTTAGCTGACATAAGAATGTGAACTCCTTTTTTGAAAGAGAAAATGCATCTAATGAAGGAAAGATGGATCAGATAGTACAAAGGCTAGAAAACATGTCTGAAAAAGTAGAACAATTGCATTCTGAAACGGGAAAAAGAGTACAAAAACTGGAACACAAGATGTGATGATAGGAATTACAATGTGAGAAGTAATTATCACAAAAGAGACTAGTAGACAGTGGAAAGTGGTTTCAAAAACATACAGATAAAATACTAACAAAAAAACAAAGTTTGGAACAGGCAAATAAAAACCCAAATCAACAGTACAAGAAAAATCATACCTTTAAAAATAGAGAGGAAAGAACTGATAGACAGACCAGAGGTCAGTGAAACAGATTCAGGTCCAGCTTGAATGTCAAAGCATAACTGTAAAGGAAGAAAAGTCCAAACCGATAAAATTGAATGGCCTAGGACTAATACAGCGTATTTTGTAAATGTGAAAATAAATGGCAATTGTGTTTTTTTGTTGTGTGAACACAGGAGCAGATGTTACAATTCACAGTAGCAATGTAGTAAAATCTTGGTCAGAAAACTAGCATCCTGCGGTGACTCCAATAAGAAGTATGCTTTTAACTGTAACAGGAGAATGCCAGCCTTTTAATGGTAAGGCAGAGGTACTGTTATGTTAGGGACTCGCACCTTCACTCGTGAAGTACTATTAACAGACATACAACAAGATAGCATACTTGGTATAGACTTTTTTTTTAAAAATCACAAGTATCATCACTAAAGGCTATTTAAATGTCGAAGGAGAAAAAGTACCATGCTATATGAAATCTGGTGAAGGGAAAGCCTTGTGCTGTAGAATTGCCTTGACTGAAAATGTTGAGATACAGTACCTCCAGAATCTTAAGTAATTGTGAATTGCAAACCAATTGAACAATATGATTAAAGAAACAATGGGTTTAACTGAACCATTCTCACAATTTTTGGAGAAAACTGGTTTTCTTGTAGCAAAAGTGGTCCTCAGAAATGGATATGTTCCTCTCAGATTAGCAAATTTAAGTGAGAAACCAGTTCATTTGTCTCAAAATACTGTTACTGCAGATTTACAACCTGTTCAAGTTGTAGACAGTGAAAAAGGTAGCGCAGTTAACAGAAAATATGTTAGTATTAAACAATACCAGAACATTTAACTGAAATGTTTGAAATGTCTTCTAAAAATCTGGATAAAGAACAAACTGAAAAATGTAAGGAATTCTTTATAAAACATCAGAATATTTTTTCCACAACATCAAATGACATCGGTCATTCAACCTTGATGAAACATCAAATTGATACAAGAGATGTAAAACTTTTTAAAATATATCCCTACAGAATACTCCTTGCTAAAAGACAAGTTGCTGAGAATGAAATTAAAAAGATAGAAAATAGAATTATTGAAAAATGTCCACAATGCCCAGTGAATACTAACATTCTAAAGGTGACTAAACCTGATGGAGAATGCAGTTTTATGCCCATCTTTCTCATCAATCCCAACTTGCCAGTAGCCAGATTTCATATCCAAACAAAACCACCATTTGGATCCAGCTAAAGCATCAAGACTATTATCTGTTCTGGGTAAGAGGTTAAGAATGTTTTAGTGACTTCATTTAAACCTAAAAAATCACAACAGAACCATACAGAACCACCAGGTTTAGTCAACTTTACAATGTTAGCATTCACTGGGCATTGTGGACAAGAGGTGAACAATGGCAATGATGCAGATTAGCATATGAACTCAGCAATGCATCAGTGACTTTTACCCATCTTGTTCAGATGGCATTTTCAGGTCTCCTGTGGAAAATAGCCATTTGTATTTTGATGGTATCATTTGCTATTCAAAAACCTTTGAAGAGCACTTCACAGATATGGAGATCGTTTTCCAAAGATTTGAAAAATGCTAACTTTAAACTCAGTGCTAAGAAATGCAACTTGTTTCAAAAAGAGGTTACATTTCTGGGTCATACTATTAGTGAAGCTGGTGTTGGCATTTGTACAGATAAAATCAATACAGTAAGCAATTAGTCAACTCATTAGAATGTAAAAGAAGCCAGAAACTTCATTTCTTTGGCAAGTTGAGACCGATCATATGTTTATCAGAGTGTCCCAACAAAAGCACGCAGACAAAAGTGCGCTGTCAAAAGAGCACAGCTTAAAACCCCAGACAAAAGAGCGCAGACAAAACCTGAAATCTCCCAACAGAATTGCGCAAAATGAAAGTGTGCAGAGTAGAAGTAGACATGAAAAGTGAGATAATTTCTAAGTTCCAAATATTATTTGAAGATTCATTCTTCAAAGCTACCCGGTACTTGTGTACCCGAAACTGTATAAATAGCACAAATATGTTTAGGCCTGAACATTTGCAGTCATGGAAAGAACAATCGCAGAAGCAGAAAGAAATGAGGTCATCTGTACACTGACGTGAACGCGCTGGTCAATATAACCATACTAGAACCGCTTCAGCAAATGACCAGAGGGTGCGAACTTACTGCTGTGGGATTCAGGCGCAGACAATGGAAATCACATTCTGATGTTTTTAACTCGAATCAGGAGCTGCTTCTTCTTCAGGAACACAATCATTGATTTGTTAAGGATAGAAAACGCTGTATTTCTTCATATTGAGATATTAATGAATGGATGATGTTATTTATTCTTTAATGCTATATTTCTGCATATTGAGATATTAATGAATGGATGATGTAATTTGTTCTTTAATGCTGTATATCTGCATTTGAGATATTAATTAATAAACGATGCTTAATGATCTGTAATGCTGTATTAGTATTTTCTTTACTAGAGACACAAAATGTTAATTGTTGTACGCTTTTGTCTTTGCGCACTTTTATCAGTGCGCTATTGTCATGCGTGCTTTTGTCAGGGTGCTGTTTACCATTTTGCTACCTTGGCTAACCTGTACATGAACTTTCTGAAAAGGGTAGAAAATTTGTATGAACTGAGTGTGAGCAGTCTTTCAGTGATATAAAACAGTCTTGGCATTTACAACAGAAAATGATGCTTCATTCATTGTTGACTGTGATGCCTCATATGTTGGCCAGGGAGCAGTACTCACCCAAATCCAGAATAGAAAAGAAAAAGTCACTTGCTACTTTAGTAAATGTTTCTCAAACACTGAAAGAAAATATTGCATCACAAGACAAGAACTTCTTGCAGTGGTAAATGCAGTCAGAATTGTCACCACTGTCTTTTATGGAAAGAAGTTCACAATGAGGACTGGTCATGGTAGTTTGAAATGACTGATAAATTTCAAAATGGTAGAAGGTCAAATAGCTAGGTAATTGACTTTTCTGGCTACCTGTGATTTTGTGATAATGCGCAGAGCTGGTAGACTGCACCCAAATGCAGATGCTCTATCAAGATGTTCATGTATCAGAAAGAACTACACTTATTGTGAGAAACTTGAAAATAACATTGAGATTGAAACAAATAGGGAACTTGTAGTTTGTACATCTAGTAGATTTCTTGTCTACCAAATTCACCCAGTTTAAACTCAAAGAAAAATGAAATAAACAGGAATATACATGTAGAAGGGATATTTTTCTGTCACTTATCTATAACACACTTCGTTATAATATGAATTTGGATATAACATGGTCATGGCATGGCATAGCTCCAAAAATTTTTTAATAATTTCACAAACTGCTTGAAGTACTACAAAGCTTTAGTGCCAAATTAAACAAGAATTTAATTTAATAATTTGGCAAGATGTGTTTTATTCTTGAAGAAAGGTATAATATAATTGCTTCTTGCTTATTTTTTGAAAGACGTTAACTTCTTAAAGGGCTGATAATTGTTAATATAATTATTATTGAACCATCAGCAATAAAGCAAATAACTCATCTTAGTGTTTGTCTTCAATGCATCCTGTGTACAATCGTTGCTGAATCCAGTAGCCAACATATGTTTGCTCAATCATGTGGCATACACATCCAGGCACCAAATAATGCAGTGGTTTAAAAAGTTTCTCACCCAAATTTATAAATCAATTAATGTACCTACTTATTTAAGGGAAAACATTAGATTACCAATGCCTGCTTAGTCAACCATCATACAAACCCATTGCCACATACCCACCCACCCCATTCCCTTATTCATCTTAATCCATTTTATATTAGAGTTA